>JARQOD010006856.1:0-41218 GCA_033576555.1 Oophaga sylvatica | reverse complement strand
GTCAGTGTAGGCTGCAGACAGTGTATGTGGGTCTATAGATATCAGTGCTAGGCATGCAGGCAGTGTATGTGGGTCTATAGATATCAGTGCTAGGCATGCAGGCAGTGTATGTGGGTCTATAGATATCAGTGCTAGGCATGCAGGCAGTGTATGTGGGTATATAGATATCAGTGCTAGGCAGGCAGACATTGTATGTGGCATACTTCATTGCAAGAGGGTCCATCCAATTACTGTCTGCTGCTTCAATTACAGATATTGACCGTATATACATAGCCCCAGGTATCAGTGGCCAGGAATAATTTTTTTGCATCTTAATCCTGATTATTTTGTTAAAAAGCAATCCAGAGCACACTTTTTTTTCTCCAGTTGCTTGTTGGCACCGCAGAATACAGCCAGATCCTTCCCATAGTACAACGTGAAAATCCAGCTATTTTAAACAGAGGTTTGGCCGTCACAGCGATCACATATTAATGCGAGGAAAATTCTGCCATTTTTGTGGTAGTGTCTTATACAAGTTCTTGACACCAGTTTGCTGAAAAAAATATATTTACCTACAGGGCAGATATTTTACATTGGATTTTGTCCGTCACATGGATCGCAAATCATTGTGCTCAATTGTGGCATTTCAAGCCTACACTGAATTTTTTTTTGTTGTGTTTTAGCCTAGTTATTGACACCATTTTGCTGCAAAAAATAAAAATAAAAATACAGGCCAGATATTTTAAAAAATGGGGTAGCTGCGCCACAGGCATCACATATCATTGCGCTCAAAATAGTGCCATTTCAGCCGTTTGTTGAATTTTTTTTTTGCTGTGTCAGCCTAGTTATTTTGGTGGGAAAAAAATACAGGCCAGATATTTTAAAGTGGGGTATCTCCGTCACAGGCCTCACCTATCTGTGGACTAAAAATTGTGGCATTTGAGGGTTCTATTGAACTGTTTTTTGCTGTGTCTTAGCCTAGTTATTGACACCATTTTGCTGCAAAAAATAAAAATAAAAATACAGGCCAGATATTTTAAAAAGTGGGGTAGCTGCGCCACAGGCATCACATATCATTGCGCTCAAAAATAGTGCCATTTCAGCCGTTTGTTGAATTTTTTTTTTGCTGTGTCAGCCTAGTTATTTTGGTGGGAAAAAAATACAGACCAGATATTTTAAAGTGGGGTATCTCCGTCACAGGCCTCACCTATCTGTGGGCTAAAAATTGTGGCATTTGAGGGTTCTATTGAACTGTTTTTTGCTGTGTCTTAGCCTAGTTATTGACACTATTTTGCTGTGAAAAAAAAAAACAGGCCAGATATTTGAAAGTTGGGTATCTCCGTCACAGGCCTCACATATTACTGCGCTCAAAATTGAGCCATTTCAGGCCTCCATTGAATTTTTTTTGCAGTGTCTTAGCCTAGTTACTCACACCATTTTTCAGAAAAAAAAATTGTTACCTACAGGCCAGATAATTTAAACTGTGGTTTTCACGCACACGGATCACATATAAGTTCGCTCCAAATGCAGCCATTTGTAGTGAACATGGAAAATATTGTCCTCCATTTAAAATGGGCAAGGCGCGTGGCAAGGGACGATGAACTGGACGTGATGGTGTATGCAGAGGCAGAGGCCGAGGCCGTGGGCAAGCTGAAATTGTGCCACAACAAACACCACATCTTCTCGCCCCATCTTCCTGTCCCAATTACTAGGGACAGCAGCAGCACACCACTATTAAACCCAGAGCAGTGTCAAAAGGTTGTTGGTTGGAAAGCAGATAATGCTTCCAGTCACTTTGCCACCACCACCACCACCCTGTCTTGCACACGGTCAAGTCTCAGTAGCCATGAGTCTGGACCGCATATTCCTCACCCTCATCCTGTTTCCTCCCACCATGCCGAGTGCCCGGAGACAACTGATCCCACACTTGGACACTTCGAAGAGCAGTTCACTTTTCCATTTATATATTCAGGTCTCTCGCCCAGTCCACTTGAAGCGGGGCAAGAGATCGCATGTAGCGATGCCTAAATATTTGAGTAGCCACGGTCACACGAAGGCAACGGTGGGAAAGTGTCACAAGAGGTGGACGATGATGAGACACAATTGCCAGAAAGTCAGGAGGAGGACCAGGGTGTGGAAGTGGAAGACGAGGTGGTGGATGATATAGTAACTGACCCAACCTTGCAGGAGGAAATGCAGAGCAAAGACAGCAGCACACAGGGGGAGGGAGGTGTAGTACCCCAACAGGCAGGAAGAAGCAGTGTGGTGGCCGCAGACAGAAGGCGGGCAACCGTTCCCTGTGACACCAACACGACGGCAGTTGCCAGTACAAATGTTAGGTCTTCCCGAGTCTGGTTGTTTTTTAAAGACTTTGTCAATAACCCCAAAATGGCCATTTGCACCACCTGCTAGGCCAGCATCCGCAGGGGTAGCAAAACTACCAGCCTGACCATCACCAGCATGATCAGGCACATGGTAGCAAAGCACCCGATTTTGTGGGCTGAAGCCCAGGGACCAGGAACAGTGTCTGCGGGTGACACCACTGCTTCTTCCGCTGTTGTGCGTGCAAGCCAATCCCCTGTCCATGGTGCATGTGAAGATGCCTCCTGCCTTGCACCTGTCTTTTCACACACTCAACTAGCACCATCAGCAAGCACATCCACGTCCTTGTCCCAGTGCAGTGTTTAGTTGTCCATACTCCAGTCCTTGGAAAGCAAGTGCAAATACGCCCCACAGGCCACACTACTAAATTTCCACATTTCGCGACTGCTTGAGCTTGAAATATTGCCTTTTAGGCTCGTGGAGACGGAAGCTTTCCGCAACCTGATGGTGGCGGCTGTCCCTCAGTACTTGGTCCCCAGACACCACTATTTCTCCCGGTGTGCCGTCCCCGCATTACACAAGCACGTATCCTACAACATTACCCGTGCCCTCAACAATGCAGTTACTGGGAATGTCCACCTAACCATGGAAATGTGGACAAGTGCTTGTGGGCAGGGACGGTACATCTCACTGACTGCACACTGGGTTAACATAGTGGAAGCCGGGACCCAGTCAGACCTTGGGATGGAACACATCCTCCTGACGCTGAGCATTGCGGGCCCTAGGTCAATCACGGTTTCCCCCGTAGTTTACAGCTCCTGCACCTCATCCTATTTCTCTCTTCAGCCTCCATCTCTGAAATGACCACATCAGTCACAAGCTGGAAGCACTGCAGCACTGCCTCAGCCAAGCGGCAACAGGCTGTGCTGAAGCTAATATGCTTAGGTGACAAACCGCACAATGCTGAAGAGTTGTGGACAGCTCTGAAAGATCAGGCAGATCTGTGGCTGACACCGCTGAACCTACAGCCAGGCATGGTTGTGTCTGACAATGGCTGGAACATGGTGGTGGCTCTGAGGTGAGGCGAGATCACACACGTACCATGCCTGGCCCATGTGCTTAACCTCGTGGTTCAGCAGTTTCTCAAAACCTAACCGGAGCTGCCGGATCTGCTTGTCAAAGTGCACCACCTGTGTGCCCATTTTAGAAGGTAAACTACAACTGCTGCCACCCTTGCCATGCTTCAGCAGTTTTTGCAGCTTCCTGCTCACCAACTAGACGCGTTGGAACTCTCCACTGCATATGCTGGGAAGGATTTGTGAGCATAAAAGGGCCGTTGTTGACTACCAGCATCAACAAGGTCTTCAGTTTTCAGTTCAGACTCCACACATAAGACCTCAGGAGTGGACATGGATGTCAGACACATGTACCATCCACAAAACTTATAATTCTATATCTCTGAAATTGCACTCCCTGTTAATCCTCACCCCTAAAGTGCATCACTTTTTTACTCTTGGGTGAAAAAGGTAACAATTCTGGTAGAAGTGGTCATCAGATCTTGCTACCTGACCCATAAGAGGGGGAATGCATTAAGGGTTCTGTTGCCTTAATCTCTGACTCATTCCTTTGCTTGTGGGCTATGGATTCATCAGTAGGGGTATGCCACTGGACTAATCTACCTAGGGCACCAAAATACCTGTTCCGGCCCTGGTCTTACGTATTTAATGCACTGAGCCCATATTTAAAGAGGTTGGAGATTTTCTCTTGTTAGTGTAACTCAACCTCTCCAAAACTGAACTTCTTCTGCTCCCGCCGTCTACTAACCTCCCTAAATCTGACATTTCCCTCTCCGTGGGCGGCACCATAATAACACCCCAGCAGCAGGCTCGCTGTCAGGGTGTTATGTTTGACACCAATCTCTCCTTCACCTCCCATATACAATCTCTTGCCCGCTCTTGCCGCCTACACCTAAAGAACATCTTTAGAATCTGCCTTTTCTCACCATGGAAATAACAAAAACCCTCACTGTAGCATTGATAGCATTGATCCACTCCCGCCTGGACTACTGCAACGCTCTATTACTTGGCCTCCCCATTACTCGACTATCCCCTCTCCAGTCCATCCTTAATGCAGCAGCCAGGGTCATCCATCTGGCTAATCGGTACTCGGACGCGTCCGCTCTTCGCCAATCCTTACACTGGCTGCCCATTCATTATAGTGTGTCGACCCGCCACCACAATTGTGGATTACCAGGGCAATGGGGTACTCAGAGCCGAGCCCGTAGAAGTCTATGGGGATTTTGTCACAGGTAGCTGTGGCTCGGTCTGTGGCCCGGGCGGTCTGGCGTATGTTGGGGATATATTTACAGGGGATTGATTTATGTACAGTTCGTGACGCCACCTGTAGTATTCTGGTAATTAGTACCAGCGCTGCTGTAGATCTCTGAGGGGATGGTGAGGCAGCTAGATGTCGGGTCCCCTACAGGTGGGACTGGTCCCTCAAAGTCTATGTGAGTAGTGAAGTCGAGTGCGGTTAAAGAACACAGTCTCACACGGTCAGCGTCTTTCCATACCTTTACTTGCAAGATGTTAAGGCAGGTCCAGGGAGGCTGATCCACGGAGAGTGTATTTTGAGGCAGCAGCTGGACAAGTTAGGGGCCTCCTTTATCTCCAATATGACGAGTGCAACTAGCATGGAGCGTAGTTCCCTCAATTCTCCAGCTAATCTTAGCTGTACCTGCCCAGTCAGCTTAGTGTTAGGGGCCTTCCTGTGAAGGAGCTGAATCCTTAAGTGGTCCTGCAGAACTCCAAAGTCTTCACTCCCCCTGACCCCAGCTACGTACTGACTATAAGGGGCTTGTCTGCCGCGACCTAGGGTCCGGTAGATTCCTGGTTTTCCTGTCTCTGTGCCTGAAACAACAGTGACTCTTCGGTCCCCAGTGACCGGTTACAACGTGCTGGACTTCTGCAATCCGTTAAGCACAAATCTTATAAATCCACTTGCCTTTCGCCTTGTCCACGCTGGTAACATAAGCACTCTTACTAGCCAAGGGTCGAGCAGTCACTTCTTTCCTTTTCCTTCCTATCAAGTTAGCCACAGATGCTCAGTTATCACAGGCAGGAGCACGTCACTGTACCTGATACCGTCCTCTAGACAGGAATGCTGAAGACTTTCTGGGTTACAACTTGTTCTTTCCTTCAATGTATGCTGAGGAGATGACACAGCTCTGACCAGACTAAGGTGTATTCCAACACCTATACCAGACTCCACTTTCCAAGCCGATGAGATAGCAATCTAGACTCCTTCCTCCCTCCAGATACAGACTCTCTCACTGTAGTCCAGACGCAGACTCTCCACATCCTTACTGCCCGAAGACAGGAACTAGACTCACTGACTAAAATCACTCCTACACATACCTTCTTGACCACTCCCTAGAGTATACTCCACTACCCTAAGGGTGTGTCTAGTGTGTGTAGAGTGAATGCATATTGAGCATTAAGCCGCTGCCTCGCCATACACTCTCCAGGGTACTGCGTGTGCCTACCACCAGGGCTACACATTCCCCCATGGTAAACGACAGCACTCCCGGGCTGTGAAATACAAAAGACATTTTTGTTTATGCAATAACAATAACAATAACATCTTCCCATCCGGGAGGTAAGATCACCTTGAACGTTACAAACTTTTATAGAAAAATACAAATAGTATCAAATGGCATTCAATAAATAAATTTACAATATACTTGTGAAGGACCCGCACCAAACCTTCAACGTGGGTCCTGGGTGGGCTGCAGGACGTCCGATTGCAGACCTCACTCAGTGCCACACCATACGGGTTTTGTTTTTCAGAGGTAGTTATGGATGGTTTTTGTAAAACCAAGAGAAAGCACCGAAGCGCAACTATGTACAAGAAAGTTCCGGGTTAGCATAGTCCTTAACCTCAAAAGTCCATTTGTAAAGAAAGACATAATAAATCACATTATAAAAGTGCAACTGCTTTTTATCTATCAATTACTATTTACCCAGCCGGGCATTCTATAATTAGAAATATGTATTCACTATTTTTAATCTGTGCAAAACTTTTTCAAAAAACACTTTAAACTTTTTGCTATAGTACTGATGGTAGACCCGATATGGATCTCACCAACCCTTTACTATTTATTCATTTTCTGCAAATACTTTTTCCACTACATTTTCCACCCCGGGGGCTGGAACGATGCAATGAGCCCTTGATCCCAAGACCAGCAAATCATGTGCTGCGATCAGGGTCTGGGTCGCGACAGTTCTGGTGCGAACCTCCAGGGGCGCAACTGGTACAGTCTCTCCACATGACACCGATTGCGTCTCAATTACTGTTAGCGATATGGACCGCGTTAGAGATTGCGATCGAGGCTGTGTCGCACGTTGCGATGAAGAGGTGACTTTAATTCGTGATGCACTCTGGGTCGCTAGTTGCGATGACTTTGAAGGGGGCGATGCTGGGGCACGGCCGGATGCTGCTGGTACTGGAAACGGGGACGCTGCGGTAATGGTGACGGTACCTGCGTCTGGGACGGGGTCGCGGACGATGGCGACATTCAGGGCATACCACCCCTTCATTCCCCAATGCCGCGTATAGGTGACTACATCTCCGTTCACTAAGTCCCTCCCAGGATGACCTTGTGGCAGGTGAGATTCCACGTCACGCCTGCTGACGAAGACCGCTGGGTAGAGGCCCGGTTCACGGATAAAGCCCCAGCCCTTCCGGAGCTGGAACTCAGCCACACACCCCCGCCGCCGCGGTTCCCGTAAGGTACCTTTGTCGCGACGGACAGTCTCCTTGTCGGCAATCAGCTCGGCATACTGTCGCTGGCGGTTCCTCTGGATTTTCTGCTCTTCTTCCTGCTGGCGCCTCTTCGTCTCCTCACGACTCTGCCATTCTTGCTCCCACTGGGCGGTGTAGGCGACGTCATCCAGGCGCGCCATTTCGTCCCAGTCCACATCTGGTAGTGACGGACAGGACCCCTCCGGTGTCCCTGCCGGGGACCGATAATCTGCTGCGGCCTCTTGGCCGGGCGGGCGTTCCGGGATTGGCTGTACCTCCTCAACCTCCTCCGCATCCACCGCTTCACCAGTGGGATCGGGAACGGTACTTTCGGGGGCAGCCTCCGGTTGCTCCTTCGCCTTGGGCAGCAGACTTTTCGGTTTTTGGAATCGTGGGGGTTCATTGAGGGGAGGGGACGCCGTGTTCGTCAATTGCCACTTCAGCAGGTTACAGCGGCGTCTCTCAATCTCCTCCAGTCCAGGTTGGAACATCTTTAGGCGTGCGTTCTCCTCCTGAAGCTCTAACAACGCCTGTTGCAGGTGCAGGATTGCATAAGTCTCCGATGCCGATGGCAGCTTGGCGGGGGCACGGGGCCTGCCTTCCTCCGCTGCCCCACTCGGCTGCACACGTCCTGCCTCCATCATTTTCCAGAAGATTCTTCCTTCTTTCTGCGGAGACATCCGGTCTCTTCCGTGGAGGTGGGGTTTGCGTCTCCTCCTCCTCGCAGGAAGGTGAAGACGAGGCGGACCTCCTTTGCTGTAGGGCAGGACCGCATGTTGTAGTAGCACTTTGAGAGGGCAGGCATTTTCTTCGCGCCACAGGGGGGTAGACGCCCACGAAGGTACGCCCACCTTCTTCTCCAGCGCCTGAGGGCGCGAATATGGCGACAAAAATGGCGATTTTGGCGCCAAAAGTGCAAACAGTCCTTTTTACAAAAACAAGTCCTTAGGCACGCAGGGCTCGCAATTTCGCGAGTTTGGTATCCTGTTCGTGACGCCAAGTTTGTTGTGTCGACCCGCCACCACAATTGTGGATTACCAGGGCAATGGGGTACTCAGAGCCGAGCCCGTAGAAGTCTATGGGGATTTTGTCACAGGTAGCTGTGGCTCGGTCTGTGGCCCGGGCGGTCTGGCGTATGTTGGGGATATATTTACAGGGGATTGATTTATGTACAGTTCGTGACGCCACCTGTAGTATTCTGGTAATTAGTACCAGCGCTGCTGTAGATCTCTGAGGGGATGGTGAGGCAGCTAGATGTCGGGTCCCCTACAGGTGGGACTGGTCCCTCAAAGTCTATGTGAGTAGTGAAGTCGAGTGCGGTTAAAGAACACAGTCTCACACGGTCAGCGTCTTTCCATACCTTTACTTGCAAGATGTTAAGGCAGGTCCCAGGGAGGCTGATCCACGGAGAGTGTATTTTGAGGCAGCAGCTGGACAAGTTAGGGGCCTCCTTTATCTCCAATATGACGAGTGCAACTAGCATGGAGCGTAGTTCCCTCAATTCTCCAGCTAATCTTAGCTGTACCTGCCCAGTCAGCTTAGTGTTAGGGCCTTCCTGTGAAGGAGCTGAATCCTTAAGTGGTCCTGCAGAACTCCAAAGTCTTCACTCCCCCTGACCCCAGCTACGTACTGACTATAAGGGCTTGTCTGCCGCGACCTAGGGTCCGGTAGATTCCTGGTTTTCCTGTCTCTGTGCCTGAAACAACAGTGACTCTTCGGTCCCCAGTGACCGGTTACAACGTGCTGGACTTCTGCAATCCGTTAAGCACAAATCTTATAAATCCACTTGCCTTTCGCCTTGTCCACGCTGGTAACATAAGCACTCTTACTAGCCAAGGGTCGAGCAGTCACTTCTTTCCTTTTCCTTCCTATCAAGTTAGCCACAGATGCTCAGTTATCACAGGCAGGAGCACGTCACTGTACCTGATACCGTCCTCTAGACAGGAATGCTGAAGACTTTCTGGGTTACAACTTGTTCTTTCCTTCAATGTATGCTGAGGAGATGACACAGCTCTGACCAGACTAAGGTGTATTCCAACACCTATACCAGACTCCACTTTCCAAGCCGATGAGATAGCAATCTAGACTCCTTCCTCCCTCCAGATACAGACTCTCTCACTGTAGTCCAGACGCAGACTCTCCACATCCTTACTGCCCGAAGACAGGAACTAGACTCACTGACTAAAATCACTCCTACACATACCTTCTTGACCACTCCCTAGAGTATACTCCACTACCCTAAGGGTGTGTCTAGTGTGTGTAGAGTGAATGCATATTGAGCATTAAGCCGCTGCCTCGCCATACACTCTCCAGGGTACTGCGTGTGCCTACCACCAGGGCTACACAATAGGATCCAATTCAAAGTACTTGTTCTCACCCACAAAGCTCTCCACAGTGCAGCACCCCCTACATCTCCTCCCTCATTTCTATCTATCGGCCTAACCGACTGCTGCGCTCTGCAAATGCCTTTCGACTAACCTCTGCACTAATCCGTACCTCCCACTCCCGACTCCAAGACTTCTCCCGCGTTGCACCAATCCTCTGGAATGCTCTACCCCAAGAAATTAGGACTATCCACAATTTGCATGGTTTCAGGCGCTCCCTCAAAACATATTTGTTCAGAGCGGCCTATCACATTCACTAATCAAAGTCATTCTATATGTAAGTGTGTGTGTAGCCCATTCACTATCTCCATCCATCCATCCCTCACTGCCTCAAGATGGCTGGACCATCATTGTAAATACACCATTGTATATACACACCTGTACTTTGTATCTCCCCCACCTCATTGTAGATTGTAAGCTCTCACGAGCAGGGGCGGCTTATTTTGCTTTAATTATTGTATTGTTAACGTTGTTACTTATGACTTGTGTTTTGAAACTGTTAAACTGTAAAGCGCTGTGGAATATAAATAAAGATTATTATTATTATTAACTTTAACGTTCTAGTTTTTGAGTCTGTGAGGAGGGGGAGGCTGATGAACTGGTCTGGTCACATTCTCCTCTACCAGCAGCCATATTATGGATGGAAGCATGGGCGTACCCACCGTGGGGCGGGGGGGGGCAGGTGCCCCCCCTAGAATCAGGGCCCGTCGGCCCTTTAATCGCAGGCGAAATGTGCTGAGTGAGGAAGGCCTTGCGGCCTTCCATATGCAGCACTGGCGACGTGATCGTCATCACGCCGCCTGCGCGCCCTGATGACGTCACGCCGCCTGTGCCAGGAGAAGACGGAGACGAGCGCGCGCATCTTCTTTTTTACACCGGGCCCGGCCTATGGGGGATTCTGCTGGCTATGGGGGATTATGCTGGCTATAGGGGACTATGCTGGCTATGGGGGATTATGCTGCCTATGGGGGACTATGCTGGCTATGGGGATTATGCTGGCTATGGGGAATTCTGCTGGCTATGGGAGATTATGCTGGCTATGTGGGACTATGCTGGCTATGGGGGATTATGCTGCCTATGGGGGACTATGCTGGCTATGGGGATTATGCTGGCTATTGGGGATTATGCTGGCTATGGGGGATTATGCTGCCTATGGGGACTATGCTGGCTATGGGGATTATGCTGGCTATGGGGATTCTGCTGGCTATGGGAGATTATGCTGGCTATGTGGGACTATGCTGGCTATGGGGGATTATGCTTCCTATGGGGGACTATGCTGGCTATGGGGATTATGCTGGCTATTGGGGATTATGCTGGCTATTGGGGATTATGCTGGCCTATGGGGGACTATGCTGCCTATGGGGGACTATGCTGGCTATGGGGATTATGCTGGCTATGGGGATTCTGCTGGCTATGGGGATTATGCTGGCTATAGGGGATATGCTGGCTATGGGGGATTATGCTGCCTATGGGGGACTATGCTGGCTATGGGGATTATGCTGGCTATGGGGATTCTGCTGGCTATGGGAGATTATGCTGGCTATGTGGGACTATGCTGGCTATGGGGGATTATGCTGCCTATGGGGGACTATGCTGGCTATGGGGATTATGCTGGCTATTTTGGGGATTATCTGCTAGGGCTATTGGGGGGATTATGCTGCCTATGGGGGACTATGCTGGCTATGGGGATTATGCTGGCTATGGGGATTATGCTGGCTATTGGGGGATTATGCGCTATGGCTATATGTGGGGATTATGCTGGCTATGGGGGATTATGCTGGCTATTGGGGGATTATGCTGGCTATTGGGGGATTATGCTGCTATGGGGGACTATCTGGCTATGGGGGATTATGCTGGCTATTGGAGGGTTATGCTAGGGCTATGGGTGGGGATTACGCTGCTATGGGGGATTATGCTGCCTATGGGGGATTCTGCTGGCTATGGAGGATTCTGCTGCCTATGGGGGATTATGCTGCCTATGGGGGATTATGCTGGCTATGGGGATTATGCTGGCTATTGGGGGATTATGCTGGCTATTGGGGGATTATGCTGGCTATGGGGGATTATGCTAGCTATGGGGGATTATGCTGCCTATGGGGGACTATTCTGGCTATTGGGGGATTATGCTGGCTATTGGGGGATTATGCTGGCTATGGGGGGATTATGCTGGCTATTGGGGGATTATGCTGCCTATGGGGGACTATTCTGGCTATTGGGGGATTATGCTGGCTATTGGGGATTATGCTGGCTATGGGGATTATGCTGGCTATGGGGGATTACGCTGCCTATGGGGATTATGCTGCCTATGGGGGATTCTGCTGGCTATGGAGGATTCTGCTGCCTATGGGGGATTATGCTGCCTATGGTGGATTATGCTGCCTATGGGGGATTATGCTGCCTATGGGGGACTATGCTGCCTATGGGGGATTATGCTGGCTATGGGGATTATGCTGGCTATTGGGGGATTATGATGGCTATTGGGGGATTATGCTGGCTATGGGGGGATTATGCTAGCTATGGGGGATTATGCTGCCTATGGGGGACTATTCTGGCTATTGGGGGATTATGCTGGCTATTGGGGGATTATGCTGGCTATGGGGGATTATGCTGGCTATGGGGATTACGCTGCCTATGGGGTATTATGCTGCCTATGGGGGATTCTGCTGGCTATGGAGGATTCTGCTGCCTATGGGGGATTATGCTGCCTATGGTGGATTATGCTGCCTATGGGGGATTATGCTGGCTATTGGGGGATTATGCTGGCTATTGGGGGATTATGCTGCCTATGGGGGATTATGCTGCCTAAGGGGATTACGCTGCCTATGGGGGATTATGCTGCCTATGGGGGATTCTGCTGGCTTAGGCGGGATTCTGCTGCCTATGGGGGATTATGATGCCTATGGTGGATTATGCTGCCTATGGGGGATTATGCTGCCTATGGGGGATTATGCTGGCTATGGGGGGATTATGCTGGCTATGGGGGACTATGCTGGCTATTGGGGGATTATACTGGCTATTGGGGGATTATGCTGGCTATGGGGATTATGCTGGCTATGGGGGGATTATGCTGGCTATGGGGGACTATGCTGGCTATTGGGGATTATGCTGGCTATGGGGGACTATGCTGGCTATTGGGGGATTATGCTGGCTATGGGGGATTATGCTGGCTATGGGGGATTATGCTGCCTACTGGGGACTACTATGCTGCCTATTGGGGACTATGCTGCCTATTGAGGACCTATGCTGCGTATTGGGGACCTATGCTACCTATTGGGACATTTACCTGCCTATTGGGACCTATGCTGCCTATTGGGGACCTATGCTACCTATTGGGACATTTACCTGCCTATTGGGGAGCTATGCTGCCTATTGGGGACCTATGCTGCCTATTGGGACCTATGCTGCCTATTGGGGACCTATGCTGCCTATTGAGGACATAAGCTGTCTATTGAGGACATATGCTGCCTATTGGGGACTATGCTGCCTATTGAGGACATATGCTGCCTATTGGGGACTTATGCTGCCTATTGGGACCTATGCTGCCTATTGGGGACCTATGCTGGCTATTGGGGACCTATGCTGCCTATTGGGGACCTATGCTGCCTATTGAGGACATATGCTGCCTATTGGGGACTATGCTGCCTATTGGGACCTATGCTGCCTATTGAGGACATATGCTGCTTATTGGGGACCTATGCTGCCTATTGAGGGCATATGCTGCCTATTGGAGACTATGCTGTCTATTGAGGACCTATGCTGCCTATTGAGGACCTATGCTGCCTATTGAGGACATATGCTGTCTATTGAGAACATATGCTGCCTATTGGGGACTATGCTGCCTATTGGGACCTATGCTGCCTATTGAGGACATATGCTGCCTATTGAGGACATATGCTGCCTATTGGGGACCTATGCTGCCTATTGAGGACATATGCTGCCTATTGGGGATCAATGCTGCCTATTGGGGACATTTACCTGCCTATTGTGGACCAATGCTGCTATTGGGGACATTTACCTGCCTATTAGGTACTTTCGCACCACACCAGTCTGAGCCTGAGCTAAAAGCGGAGTTGCGCCAATATGTGCACTGATGAGGATAAAATGATATGGATTGGCAAGGCTGCAGTGATGGGCAGTGCAGGCTGTATGTCTGTGTGTGGGCAGTTTTATTGCTGGTATATTGTTTTTGTAGCGCTGTATATATATTGGTATTTTACTAATAGCAATTTAGAATCCCTAGGAAATAATGATATCAAGAAAATGAAAAATTGCTTCACTTGTGACAAATATGGAACCGAACATTGACCATCTCATTAGCCAAAAGCAGGCCCATAGTTCCCATTGAAATACCAGTAAGTTTGTTGATTTTTAACTTTACTTGTTCTTTATTTTAAGTATTGTATTTGTTCCTGTTTATTTTTATTTTTTTTACTTCAAAATAAGAGTGTAGTATATGGTGTATACAGGGTCATACACATTGTATGCGGTATATACAGTCATGGTCAAAAGTTTTGAGAATGACACAAATATTAATTTTTACAAAGTCTACTGCTTGACTTTTTCTAATGGCAATTTGCATATACTCCAGAATGTTATAAAGAGTGATCAGCTTAACAGCAATTACTTGCAAAGTCAATATTTGGCTAGAAAATGAACTTTATCCCCCAAAACACATTTCAACATCATTGCAGCCCTGCCTTAAAAGGACCAGCTAACCTCTTTTCAGTGATTGCTCCATTAACACAGGTGTGGGTGTTGATGAGGACATGGCTGGAGATCAATCTGTCATGGTTAAGTAAGAATGACACCACTGGACACTTTAAAAGGAGGCTGGTGCTTGGCATCATTGTTTCTCTTCTGTTAACCATGTTTATCTCTAAAGAAACACGTGCAGTCATCATTGCAATGCACAAAAATGGCCTAACAGGGAAGAGTATCACAGCTAGAAAGATTGCACCTCAGTCAACAATCTATCGCATCATCAAGAACTTCAAGGAGAGAGGTTCCATTGTTGCCAAAAAGGCTCCAGGGCGCCCAAGAAAGACCAGCAAGCGCCAGGACCGTCTCTTAAAAGTGTTTCAGCTGCGGGATCGGGCTTCCAGCAGTGCAGAGCTTGCTCAGGAATGGCAGCAGGCAGGTGTGAGTACATCTGCACGCACTGTGAGGTGGAGACTCTTGGAGCAAGGCCTGGTCTCAAGGAGGGCAGCAAAGAAGCCACTTCTCTCCAGAAAAAATATCATGGACAGACTGATATTCTGCAAAAGGTACAGGCAGTGGACTGCTGAGGACTGGGGTAAAGTTATTTTCTCTGATGAATCCCCTTTTCGATTGTTTGGGACATCAGGAAAACGCCTTATTCGGAGAAGACAAGTTGAGCGCTACCACCAGTCTTGTCTCATGCCAACTGTTAAGCATCCTGAAACCATTCATGTGTGGGGTTACTTCTCAGCCAAGGGAATCGGCTCTCTCACAGTCTTGCCTAAAAACATAGCCATGAATAAAGAATGGTACCAGAATGTCCTCCAAGAGCAACTTCTCCCAACCCTCCAAGAGCAGTTTGGCGATCAACAATGCCTTTTCCAGCATGATGGAGCACCTTGTCATAAAGCAAAGGTGATAACTAAATTGCTCAGGGAACAAAACATAGAGATTTTGGGTCCATGGCCTGGAAACTCCCCAGATCTTAATCCCATTGAGAAATTGTGGTCAATCATCAAGAGACGGGTGGACAAACAAAAACCTAAAAATTCTGACAAAATTAAAGCATTGATTGTGCAAGAATGGACTACTATCAGTCAGGATTTGGTCCAGAAGTTGATTGAGAGCATGCCAGGGAGAATTGCAGAGGTCCTGAAGAAGAAGGGTCAACACTGCAAATATTGACTTGCTGCATCAACTCATTCTAACTGTCAATATAAGCTTTTGTTACTCATATGTTTGCAATTATATTTCTGTCTGTGATAAAAACATCTGTCAAACACACACATAAAAACCAGAGGGCAGCATTTGTGTCATTCTCAAAACTTTTGGCCATGACTGTAGAGTGTATATACACTGCTGTATTAAACTGTTCATATACAGGTTATAATGCCTCTTATTCTTTGTATAGAGGTTAGTGTGCCATGTATAATATATGGTATATACAGCGTAGTGTCGCATACACTGCTGTATTATACAATATACAACAGTTCTAATGCTCCATACCTAATATGCAGTATAATGTACAGTGTATATGATGTAACCTGTATAAGATGTGACATTGGCTTGCCCCCCACTAGTTTTGATCCTGGGTACGCCCATGGATGGAAGTGTTTCCTTTGTGAGGAAATCTACACTAAGGAGAGAAAATGGCCAACCCCTTTTAAATGTTATGTAAATTGATGTGTGATTGAACTGGTACTTTAATATGTGCATGAGTGCCAGTACAATTCTATTGTTTTGCTAAAAACCTTGGACTGCAAGTCACAAAGAACAAGCACATGAAGAAAATATATCGTTGACATCAGTGGATCGCCCTGGATTCGACAATAAAAGCCTTAGGTACAATACATATTTTGCAACCCAAAAGGTCTTGGATTCCTAAATTCTACAGTTAATGGGTTTCAGATGTCTGGCACACTGCTAGACATATTTTTTTTCTTGGAGAGAGGTTTTACAGACAAAACTGACTCTGAAGGATTTTTGGAGTATTTAGTCAACATAGTTAATGTGGAATTTTAAGCGCTACAATATATAGCATGATATGCATGGGAAAGCAGACTGTCTAGCACTGTGCTCAAAACACAGTAAATATGGTGCCAAAAATTTTGCATTAAAGGGGATTGCCTCTTTATCTTTATTTTTAACAAATGTGTTGGGGACATGTGGCACTTACTAAGGCCGGAGTCACACAAGCGAGAAATACGGACGAGTGCAATGCGAGAAAAAATCGCATTGCACTCGGACCAATGTTAATCTATGGGGCAGCTGCCATCATTCGATTTTTTCTCAGCCGTTTTATACGTGCGAGTGAAATCGCAGCATGCTGCGATTTGCACCGTATTACGCCCGAGCTTTGCACACTCTTGGCATTCTCTTGATGAGCTTCAAGAGGTAGTCACCGGGAATGGTTTTCACTTCACAGGTGTGCCCTGTCAGGTATAATAAGTGTGATTTATTGCCTTATAAATGCGGTTGGGACCATCAGTTCTGTTGTGCAGAAGTCTGGTGGATACACAGCTGATAGTCCTACTGAATAGACTGTTAGAATTTGTATTAAGGCAAGAAAAAAGCAGCTAAGTAAAGAAAAATGAGTGGCCATTATTACTTTAAGAAATGAAGGTCAGTCAGTCCGAAAAATTGGGAAAACTTTGAAAGTGTCCCCAAGTGCAGTTGCAAAAACCATCAAGCACTACAAAGAAACTGGCTCACCTGAGGACCGCCCCAGGAAAGGAAGACCAAGAGTCACCTCTGCTTCTAAGGATAAGTTTATCTGAGTCACCAGCCTCAGAAATCGCAGGTTTACAGCAGCTCAGATTAGAGACCAGATCAATGCCAAACAGAGTTCTAGCAGCAGACACATCTCTACAACAACTGTTAGGAGGAGACTTTGTGCAGCAGGCCTTCATGGTAATATAGCTGCTAGGAAACCACTGCTAAGGACAGGCAACAAGCAGAAGAGACTTGTTTGGGCTAAAGAACACAAGGAATGGACACTAGACCAGTGGAAATCTGTGCTTTGGTCTGATGAGTCCAAATTTGAGATCTTTGGTTCCAACCCCGTGTCTTTGTGCGACGCAGAAAAGGTGAACGGATGGGCTCTACATGTTTGGTTCCCACCGTGAAGCATCGAGGAGGAGGTGTGATGGTGTGAAGGTGCTTTTGTGGTGACACTGTTGTGGATTTATTCAAAATTGAAGGCATACTGAACCAGCATGGCTACCACAGCATCTTGCAGCAGCATGCTATTCCATCCGGTTTGTGTTTAGTTGGACCATCATTTATTTTTCAACAGGACAATGACCCCAAAACACACCTCCAGGCTGTGTAAGGGCTATTTGACCAAGAAGGAGAGTGATGGGGTGCTACACCAGATGACCTGGCTTCCACAGTCACCAGACTTGAACACAATCGAGATGATTTGGGGTGAGCTGGACTGCAGAGTGAAGGCAAAAGGGCCAACAAGTGCTAAGCATCTCTGGGAACTCCTTTAAGATTTTTGGAAGACCATTTCCAGTGACTACCTCTTGAAGCTCATCAAGAGAATGCCAAGAGTGTGCAAAGCAGTCATCAAAGCAAAAGGTGGCTACTTTGAAGAACCTAGAATATAAGACATATTTTCAGTTGTTTCACAATTTTTTGTTAAGTATATACCATATTTTTCGGACTATAAGACGCACCGGACTATAAGACGCACCCAGGTTTTAGAGGTGGAAAATAGGGAAAAATATATTTGAAGCAAAAAATGTGGTAAAATATTTAATAACATAAATAACATACTATTATATGTGGTGTTATTATATATAATAGTATGTTATTATGTTGGAAGCTACGGGTAGGAGATGGTGCTGCGGGACCAGTGTGGTGTCTGTAAACTACTATGTGAAGACGCTGGAGGGTGAGTATAAGGCCAGGGTCACACATGCGAGAAACTGGCACGATTTCGTGTGAGTCTCTCGCATGAACACCCAACATTGCCGCTGGCACTCAGACTGGAGCGTGCAACTGCATAGAAATACATGCAACATAGAAATACATGCAGCCGCACGCTCCGGTCCGAGTGATGGCTGCAGTGCTGGGTGTTCATGCGAGAGACTCACACGAAATCATGCAAATTTCTCGCATGTGTGACCACGGCCTAGGAATGGGGGCATGGGGCTTATATTTAAAGCCACACTCCAGCACTGAAAAATAACGCTGGAGTGCTGCTTTAAGATCCCATGGGAGAACTATAACTCCCAGAATGTCCTGCAGATCCTATGGCATGCTGGGAGTTATAGTCCACCACAGGATGGCAGAGTGATTTTTTATGTGCCGTCATTACTAACCTTTTAATTATTTTTTTCTTGTACAGTGTGTCTGCAGGACCTGTGATGACATCATGAAGAGGCAGAGCTTTGTGTGGTCATGTGATGCTCAGCCCGCCCTCTTCATGACCTCATCACAGGTCCTCCACAGGAGCATTCAGCATGGCATCAGCACAGCCCCCAGGCTGTCAGGTATGCGATGCCTCCTGCTGCACTCTGCTCCTGCTGCCTCCTTCTACTTCACACACAGATCCCCAGCTGCTGCAGGAATCAGGCGCTGGGAACCATGTGGCTCTGTCATTTGCTGCTCCCCGCTCACTGCTCAGCTGATAGGTGGGCGGGGAAGCGGCTAATGAAAATGCACTGCACTTAAGTATCGGGACCAGTGGTTTCCCCAGCGCTGGATTCCTGCAGCGGAGGGGATATTTTCCTGCCTCCTGCGATCTCACTCCATCGTTGCCCCCTGCCCCCTCCCCACTTACATTCCGACCATAAAAAGCACCCACACTTTCCTCCCAAATTTGGAGGAAAAAAGTTTGTCTTATGGTCCGAAAAATACGGTAATTCCACATGTGTTAATTCATAGTTTTGATGCCTTCAGTGTGAATTTACAATTTTCATAGTCATGAAAATACAGAAAAATCTTTAAATGAGAAGGTGTGTCCAAACTTTTGGTCTGTACTGTATATACATGTCATTGTGACATATATATATTTATAGTTCATACACTTCTACATAGTATAATAGCCGCTAATTCAATTGCCAGCTTCAGTAAAATTACAGAACCCGACATGAAATGACACATGGCTTACATACAGTAAACCATTTCATTTCATGTAGTTTGATATATGGTTTTGATTAACAATTAGATGAGTGTATGTGTGCAAAATTTCATACATGTAGGTGCTAATTAAATGTGTACATTCGTTGAAAAAAAATGCGTGGGCTCCCGCCGTATTTTCTTCACCAGACAGGGAAAGTCAGTGAGTGGGGGCAGATAATAATAGTCTAGGGAGGGTGCATTTTTTTTTGTGCCCCCCGGCTACTAACATCTGCCCCCAGCCACCCCAGAAAAGGCACATCTATGATTAGATGCGCCTTTTCTGGCACTTAGGAAAGCAAATAGAAAAAGCAACATATCCAAAAAATTGGGAACACCACAGGTGTTCCCAATTTTTTGGATATGTTGCTTTTTCTATTTACTTTTCTCAACTGTTTATTAGCGTATCCTTGGTGAACCCCTGTTGTTTATATTATATGTCATGAATTTGTAGTGGTGCCCTCCACAGTATCAATTTTCTGGCACTTAGCCCGTCTATTCCCATTGCCCTGTAGCGGTGGCTAATGGGTTAAGGCCACCTTGCTATTGGAAGGTGACTTTAAGCCAGGTTAATAATGGAGACTTGTCAATTAGACAAGTCTCCATTATTAATCCTATTGTGTGAAATGGTTAAAAAACCACACACACATTAATTAAAAATAATTTTAATGAAATAAATACACAGTTTTTGACCATCTTATATTGTACTGGTAATCCTTCGATTCCCTTGTTCTCCTGTAATAAAAAAAAATAATAAAGCAAGCATATTCTTACCTCTCCAGACCTCAGTCAGGTCCCATGCTGCAATCCTTCAGAAAGGGTTAACAGTTTTACAACGAGGACCGCTGCTAATGCTGCAGCCTCGCTGTAAACCCGAGAAAAGGCGCATCTAATCATAGATGTGCCTTTTCTGGGGTGGCTGGGGGCAGATGTTAGTATCTGGGGGGCACAAAAAAAGCACCCTCCCAAGGTTATTATTATCTGCCCCCACTCATTGGCTTTCCCTGTCTGGTGGAGAAAATACCGTGGGAGCCCACACATTTTTTTCAACGAATTTACACATTTAATTAACACCTATAGTTATGAAATTTTGCACACAAAGACTCATGTAATTATTAGTGAAAACCATATATCAAACTTCATGAAATGACATGGTTTACTGTATGTAAACTATGTGTCATTTCATATCGGGTTCTGTAATTTCACAGAAGCCGGCAATTGAATTAGCGGCTATTATACTATGTAGAAGTGTATGAACTATATACAGTTAGGTCCATAAATATTTGGACAGAGACAACATTTATCTAATTTTGGTTCTAGACATTACCACAATGAATTTGAAACAAAACAAATCAGATGCAGTTGAAGTTCAGACTTTCAGCTTTCATTTGAGGGTATCCACATTAAAATTGGATGAAGGGTTTCAGCTCCTTAACATGTGCCACCCTGTTTTTAAAGGGACCAAAAGTAATTGGACAGATTAAATAATTGTAAATAAAATGTTCATTTCTAGTACTTGGTTGAAAACCCTTTGTTAGCAATGACTGCCTGAAGTCTTGAACTCATGGACATCACCAGACACTGTGTTTCCTTCTTTTTGATGCTCTGCCAGGCCTTCACCGCGGTCGTTTTCAGTTGTTGTTTGTTTGTGGGCCTTTCTGTCTGAAGTTTAGTCTTTAACAAGTGAAATGCATGTTCAATTGGGTTGAGATCAGGTGACTGACTTGGCCATTCAAGAATATTCCACTTCTTTGCTTTAATAAACTCCTGGGTTGCTTTGGCTTTATGTTTTGGGTCATTGTCCATCTGTAGTATGAAACGACGACCAATCAGTTTGGCTGCATTTGGCTGGATCTGAGCACACAGTATGGCTCTGAATACCTCAGAATTCATTCGGCTGTTTCTGTCCTGTGTCACATCATCAATAAACACTAGTGACCCAGTGCCACTGGCAGCCATGCATGCCCAAGCCATCACACTGCTTCCGCCATGTTTTACAGATGATGTGGTATGCTTTGGATCATGAGCTGTACCACGCCTTCGCCATACTTTTCTCTTTCCATCATTCTAGTAGAGGTTGATCTTGGTTTCATCTGTCCAAAGAATGTTCTTCCAGAACTGTGCTGGCTTTTTTAGATGTTTTTTAGCAAAGTCCAGCCTAGCCTTTTTATTCTTGATTCTTATGAGTGGCTTGCACCGTGCAGTGAACCCTCTGTATTTAATTTCATGCAGTCTTCTCTTTATGGTAGATTTGGATATTGATACGCCTACCTCCTGGAGAGTGTTGTTCACTTGGTTGGCTGTTGTGAAGGGGTTTCTCTTCACCATGGAGAGTATTCTGCGATCATCCACCACTGTTGTCTTCCGTGGGTGCCCAGGTCTTTTTGCATTGATGAGTTCACCAGTGCTTTCTTTCTTTCTCAGAATGTACCAAACTGTAGATTTTGCCACTCCTAAAGTTGTAGCAATTTCTCGGATGGGTTTTTTCTGTTTTTTGCAGCTTAAGGATAGCTTGTTTCACCTGCATGGAGAGCTCCTTTGACCGCATGTTTCCTTCACAGCTAAACCTTCCAAATGCAAACACCACACCTCAAATCAACACCAGCCCTTTTATCTGCTTAATTGAGAATCATATAATGAAGGGATTGCCCACACCTGTCCATGAAATAGCCTTGGAGTCAATTGTCCAATTACTTTTGGTCCCTTTAAAAACAGGGTGGCACATGTTAAGGAGCTGAAACTCCTAAACCCTTCATCCAATTTTAATGTGGATACCCTCAAATGAAAGCTGAAAGTCTGAACTTCAACTGCATCTGATTTGTTTTGTTTCAAATTCATTGTGGTAATGTCTAGAACCAAAATTAGATAAATGTTGTCTCTGTCCAAATATTTATGGACCTAACTGTATATATATATATATATATATATATATAATATATGTATATATATATATATGTCACAATGACATGTATATATATATATGTATTATATGTGTATATATATATTCTTTCTTTTGTGATGTAAAAACTGTTATTGGGATCCATTATATGTCAGTTTTGCAAGCTGTATGAATGCCATACGGATGACACACAGATGTTTTGATGCGAGGAAATCGCATCCTCACATTGCAAACGGATGACATACGGATCACTTTTCAGGGGACTTTTCTGCGTATTACAGCCGTATAATACGGTCCGATTTTTAATAGATGTGTGTGACCCCGGCCTAATAGTGATGAGCGAATTTGTTCGGAAAATGATTACCAAACATAAATTCGGCACGAATATGGCACATTCCGATTCGTGATCGGAAACACAAAAATTTTTTTATAAAATCGGAAAAAATCGGTAACATTTGGTAAAAGTGCGGTAAAATGTTTACGTTGCCACAAAAGTATTTTCAGCACTTTAGCAACAATAATGGTGGTGTATCATGAGCATTTGGCACGTGTTTGATGAGGGGAGGAGGTTTGCAGAGCTCAGAGGCACGACATTCTTGTAAACAGTAATTTTTTTCCCCTAACTTTATGTGTGCACATTGCAGGTAGCTAATCAGGGCACAGGAAACACCCACAATGTCCAGACACAACAGATTGTGTCACAGGCTGCTGAAATCACATGTCCTTCTCCATAAAAAGAGCAAGCATCTTGTTTTAGTGCCATTTTGACACTAACAGCACAGAGAGGCTGCTCCTGACGCTGCTACTGTTAGCAGCAAGATTTTAGCTAGTTAACTAGGCGGTTGTTTATCAGTCAGATAGTGTAGCTAGCATGGGCGTACCCACCGTGGGGCAGGGGGGGGGGCAGCTGCAGGGGCGCACAGCGAAATAACCGGCCCTGCCGACAATGAACTGATAGTTCAGTGCCGACGGGCCATTTAATCGCGGGCAGAATGTGGTGAGGAAGGCCTTGCGGCCTTCCATATGCAGCACAGACGACGTGATCGTCATCACGCCGCCTGCGCGCCCTGATGACGTCACGCCGCCTGTGCCAGGAGAAGACGGAGTCCAGAGCGCGCTTCTTCAGAGCTACGGGGAGATAGGTGAGTACTGGTATTTTTTTTTTTTAACGCCGGGCCCGGCCTATGGGGGATTATGCTGGCAATGGGGGATTATGCTGCCTATGGGGGACTATGCTGGCTATGGGGGATTCTGCTGCCTATGGGGGATTATGCAGGCTATGGGGGATTATGCTGCCTATGGGGATTATGCTGGTTATGGGGGATTCTGGTGGCTATGGGGATTCTGCTGGCTATGGGGGATTATGCTGGCTATGGGGGATTATGCTGCCTATGGGGGATTATGCTGCCTATGGGGGATTCTGCTGGCTATGGGGGATTCTGCTGCTTATGGGGGATTATGCTGGCTATGGGGGATTATGCTGCCTATGGGGGATTATGCTGCCTATGGGGGACTATGCTGCCTATGGGGGATTATGCTGCTTATGGGGGATTATGCTGCCTATGGGGGATTATGCTGCTTATGGGGGATTATGCTGCCTATGGGGGATTATGCTGCCTATTGGGGGATTATGCTGCCTATTGGGGGATTATGCTGCCTATGGGGGATTATGCTGTCTATGGGGGATTATGCTGCCTATTGGGGGATTATGCTGCCTATTGGGGGATTATGATGCCTATGGGGGATTATGCTGTCTATGGGGGATTATGCTGGCTATGGGGGATTATGCTGACTATGGGGGATTATGCTGCCTATGGGGGATTATGCTGCCTATGGGGGATTCTGCTGGCTATGGGGGATTCTGCTGGCTATGGGGGATTTTGCTGGCTATGGGGGATTATGCTGGCTATGGGGGATTCTGCTGGCTATGGGGGATTCTGCTGCATATGGGGGATTATGCTGCCTATGGGGGATTATGCTGCCTATTCTGTTCCTAGTGTCATACAGTAGGGGACCTGACTTTCAAATAGTTTGTAGCATCTAGTGTGTTACAGAGGCCTGATCCATAGGCCACAAAAAATTCTTCTGTTCCTAGTGTCATTCAGTAGGGGACCTTACTTTCAGATAGTTTGTAGCATCTAGTGTGTTACAGAGACCTGATCCATAGGCCCCCAAAAGTTCTTCTGTTCCTAGTGTCATACAGTAGGGGACCTGACTTTCAAATAGTTTGTAACATTTAGTGTGTTATAGAGGCCTGATCCATAGGCCACAAAAAAATCTTCTGTTCCTAGTGTCGTACATTAGGGAACCTGACGCTCTCCAAGAGGTTCCCCCACTTTCTAATTGTAGTAGCATTGACCTATTTGTCAAGGTGATGACCCAAGATCTTAAACAGATCAAAAAACATATCTATTGTGATAATTTGACAAATGATCAATGTCAACGCCTTAAATATCTGCAGAATCTCCCTAATGTTGTTATCAAACCGGCAGACAAGGGGGTAACATTGTCCTATGGCCGAGGGCAATGTATGAGAAAGAGGCCTTTCGGCAATTGAACAACAGTACCTGCTATAAAAAGCTGACTTATAACCCCTTGTCTGCCTTTGATCTACAACTCAGGGAGATTATAGATAGGGCGACTGACAGTGGCATTATCACCAAAGAACTGGCTAAGGCCTTGACGATTGTGGTACCTACAATACCAACACTATATTTACTTCCAAAGGTCCACAAGAATAATCTGAACCCGCCAGGCCACACTATTGTTTCTGGTGGGGGGAACTACTTGGAGTGCGTGAACCGATTGATTGATTCTATACTTCAACCATTGGTTGAGGACCTGCCCTCTTTTCTTAAAGACACTAATCAATTGCTACCTAGGATGGATAATTGATACTGGGAATTTATTTGTTACAGCGGACGTAGAGTCCCTGTATACAAACATTAGACACAGTGACGGTCTTCGTGCTACTAGGTTTTTTCTTGATACTTCCTCTTTGAGTCCAGGTATGAGGGCTCTCGTGCTTGAACTCTTGGAATTCACACTCACCCATAATTTTTTTATTTTTAAGGGGTCCTTTTTCCTGTAGCTCCAGGGAACAGCTATGGGTGTGGCCTTTGCGCCGGCCTATGCTAACCTGTTCCTGGGGCTGTGGGAAAGGGACCTTTTCCTGTCAGATCAACAGGAGTCGATGGAGCGTGTCCTTTTGTGGACACGTTACATCGACGATCTCCTCTTGATCTGGCAGGATACTCTTTCATCACTTAATGAATTTTTTTATGAGTTGAACAGCAATGACCACAATATACACCTGACATTTAAATATGATCAGGATCAAATTGAATTTCTTGATGTCATTTTGAAGAGGGACCCCTTGGGAGTAGTACAGACAGATATTTTTAGGAAACCAACATCTAAAAATATATTGCTGCACGCTTATGCCTCTTTCACACTTCAGTCGTTTGGCGTCAGTCAGAATCCGACATCGTGGCGGTTTGGCGGATCCGCCAAAAATAGTGAATAACGGATTGAATGGATCCACTATTTTGGCGGATCAGTTAACGGTTCCGCCAAAATAGCGGATCCGTTCACTCTGTTACATCCGTTTCATCCGTTTTTTGACGGATCCGTTATTCACATGGGAGGATCTCCAACATGATTGGCTACTGGAAACTATGCTGTACCGTGATTGGCTACTGGGAATTATGTGGAAACTATAAATAGGGTGTTTTTACACCATATTATTTGAAAGGTTGTAGAGCAAGTGGCAGAGATGGAGGTGATTTTGGAGAATATGGCGAAGATCTGTGCGGAGTTTTCATTGGAGGCTAATCGTTTGGCAAGGATTGTTAGGGAGAAGGAGGAAGCCAGACAGCGGATCCTGCGTCGGCGGCAGAGACGTATGTGGATACATCCCATAAATGCGAGGCGTATGACACGTGGGGTGTATTCCACATTATACATGGAGTTGAGGCAGAATCCCAGCAAATTTTTCAACTACGTGAGAATGATAGCTGGCAATTTTGAGTGTTTGGTGGAACGTATTGAACATCAAATTAGGAGACAAGACACTTTCCTTCGTTTTGCAATATCACCAGCAGAGCGTCTGATGGTGACAATTCGGTAGGTTTTTTAAAAAAAAATTCTACCTCATTTTGCAAACTTATAACTATGTTGTTGCTGGTGTTCTTAATTAATTATTGTCTTTCCTTTTTTGCAAATTTCTTTCAACTGGGGAATCCTTCTCCTCTCTGCATTTTCAATACCAGTTGGGATTTCCACAATATCCAGGATTGTGAAAGAGACCTGCCGGGCATTGTGGGATTCTTTGCAGGAGGAGTACATCCCACAGCCAACAGGAGAGATGGCTGGAGATTGCTGCAAATTTCATGGAAATAAGCCAGTTCCCAAACTGTGTTGTTGCCGTGGATGGCAAGCACATTAGAATTGTGAAACCAGTTGGATCCGAATCGGAATTCTTCAATTATAAGAAATACGTCTCAATTGTACTGATGGGCATTGCTGACGCCAAATGTAAGTTTATTGCAGTGGATATCGGTGCCTATGGGCGTGTAAATGACTCCCAGGTCTTCAAGATGTCGCCGATGGGACGTCGGTTATATGGAGATAGTTTTGAGTTTCCACCTCCAAGACCACTCCCTGGAACCTCTGGCCCTGCATTGCCATTTGTGTGTGTGGGAGATGAGGCCTTTCAGCTCTCACCGCATTTGCTGAAACCCTATGGAAGTCATGGCTTGACACAGAAGAAAAAAATATTCAACTATCGTTTAACAAGGGCCCGAAGAGTCGTTGAATGTGCGTTTGGAATTTTAACTGCAAAATGGAGAGTACTGCTGACCGCAATAAAACTGCAAACTGAGACTGTTGATGATGTCGTGAAGGCTTGTGTGGTCCTCCACAATTTTTTCATATCCAAAGAACATGTTTCCATGGATGAAAATATGTCAGAGACCACCTTGCAGGATTACAACAACATCAGTTTTAGGAGTACAGGCTCAGTTTCAAGAATGCGGGACAAGTTTGCGGACTACTTTATGTCACCGGAAGGTAGAGTTGACTGGCAGTTAGTGTTGAGCGATAGTGCTCGATATCTAAAAATATCGTATCGAAATTGTATCGCCGATAGCACTAAATATCGTCGATATCCGATTTCGATACCGGAAGTCCAATGTAAGTCTATGGGAACAAAATATCGAAATTAAAAAAAACATTCTTGCCTTGTTGGTTAATTGTACATGAAGGAAAACAACAAAGACTAATGTAGAATGTATTGGGGGAGGTTGAGGAGACAATAAAGGCATACATGTTTAACCCAATGCATTGGAATAGCATTAATATATATTTTTTTGGAAATACGTTTGGATTGACTAACAAATTGACAATGTTGTTAACCTTTTTTCTATTTTGGCAAATATGTATGTTTCACAACTTCCATGCTGTTCACCTTTTTAACTTTTGCCAGTGCCACACTTTCTCCTTCATAATCTTCAGCAGCAGCATCATCTTTCTCATCAAATTATTCTTCATCTTCACCTTCTTAATCTTCTTCTTAAACTTCTTGCTATTCATGTTTTTGTTTACATTACTCATATTGTTATTATTAAACTAATTAATCTTCTTCATATTCAAATTCTTCATCTTCTTCCTCTTCATCTTCTTCATCATATTCTTATTTGTGACAGAGATTCCTGTACTTGTAATCTGTAAAAGTATGAATTGTTCATCCTTCCGTTCTTGCTGTCACAAAAGATTTAAATTACAACAGTATTTGTCCGTGTTCAGTTTAGCCTGCAGCAGCAGCAGGCATTTTCCAGGGGCACCACGAGGAGGAACGACTCACCCCCATACACTGCTTAGTCTTCTTCTGCTTAGAATTTAGAGCATATATTTTGCTCTTCATTTTGGTCTTATACTTCATGTTCTTCTGCTTTTTGATCTTTTGCTTATTGTTCTTCTGTCTCTTGTTCTGTATCTTGTAGTTTGTCTTAACCTTCTTTGTCCTGTTGGTGATCTTCTTCTGGGTAATCTTTTATTTTTTCTTTGTGATGGTGTTCAGGCTGGTTGGCTTCATGCTCGTCGTCCTTGTTGTCGTCATCTTCTTCTGGGTGGTCTTTAATGTCGTCTAATTTCCGAGAAACAGCTGACGTTACTGGAACCCTGACGGGTATCAGATGGAGCAAGAGACAATGGAAGTAACGAGGACCAGCTGACTGTGCTGGACCCCGGACGGGTAGCAGAAGGAAAAGAGACAATGTCACAACTGAGTACCAGCTGACGTTACTGTGACACGGTTACTAAGCAGGAGGTACCTGTGCTCCAAAGCACTACCAAGGACCAGCAGACGTTGCTGGAACTCGGATACGGAGATGGAGGCACCTAGGCCAAAGGCACTGGGGAGAACCACTTGACGGTACTGGACCCCGGACGGGTAGCAGAAGGAAAAGAGGCAATGTCACAACCGAGTACCAGCTGACGTTACTGTGACACGGTTACTAAGCAGGAGGTACCTGTGCTCCAAAGCACTACCAAGGACCAGCAGACGTTGCTGGAACTCGGATACGGAGATGGAGGCACCTAGGCCAAAGGCACTGGGGAGAACCACTTGACGGTACTGGACCCCGGACGGGTAGAAGAACGCACCCATGAAAATGTAAGTTGACAGGACGCAAGCCGTCCGCAGTTACCGAATCACACAGTCCTACAGTGGGTGCTTATCCTATTGTCACAATGGAAACCGCCTTTATTTACATATCCCACAGCACACATAGGAATCACCTAAACTGCAGGCACCATAGAGTCGGCTAACCCGAATGCAACACGACAGCACAACTTATTGGAGGATAATTGACGTTCACACTGCCAGGAAACAGCTGTCGTGCTGTAACCAGGCTGGCCAGGAGTCAGTACCCCTGCCAATTACTTAAGAGCAACAAATGGCGGTGTTGTAGCCCAGGGAGTAGAGTTCAGGTGGTAGAAAGATGAACATAACAGGAGACATGGAAAACGTTGCCAAACAGTTATTTAATCTGAAAACGGACAGGCAAATTCAGGTGAGATCCATGCCTTGTTCATTTTCAGAAAAGTAAGCCGGTCTACATTCTCTGAGGATAGTCGCATGCGACGGTCTGTTACTACACCACCTGCAGCACTAAAGACACGCTCAGATAATACACTGGCAGCAGGGCAAGCCAGCACCTCCAATGCATACTGGCTAAGCTCTGGCCATGTATCCAACTTAGAGACCCAAAATTTGAAAGGGGAAGAGGCATCTGGGAGTACACTTAGAGGGAAAGCCAAGTAGTCTGTCACCATCTTACGGAAACGTTTCTTCCTGGTGACTGGAGCCGTCTCGGATGGTGTAGACCTTGCTGGCGCTGTCACAAAACTTTGCCACATTTGTAACATACAGTTCTTGCCCTGTGCAGAGGCGCTGCTTCTGATCCCTCTTGTTGTAGAGGTGTCTACACTGCCTCGACGCACAGAGCTGCTTTGTAAAGCAGTAGCAGCAGCAGCAGCACCTCTCTCGGCTGGAATGTACAACAGTATGGATTGCACCAGTGTGTCTTGGTACTCCTGCATTTTACGGTCCCGGTTCACCGGTGTGATGAGGGTTTGTAAATTGTCCCGGTAGCGAGGGTCTAGGAGGGTGTACACCCAATAATCTGACGTGGTGAGAATGTGGGCGATGCGGCGGTCGTTTCTCAGGCACTGAAGCATGAAATCAACCATGTGCTGCAGACTCCCAACTGGCCAACAAAGGCTGTCCTCTGGAAGAGGCGTCATCTCTGTCTCCTCTGCATCACCCCACCCTCGCTCTACATACTGACTAGAGCGTTGTGTACCTCCCTCTGTAGGGATTTCTTCCTCCTCCATTGACTCCTCCTCCTCCTCATCCTCCTCACAAAGTGAGCCCTGCCCAGCCCTTTGTGAGGAACCACGTTGCGCTGACTGTCCTGAAGGTAATTGAATTTGTGACTCCTCATCCTCCACCTCTTCCAAAACCTCTTCCTTTAGTGCTTTCAGTGATTTCTGAAGCAGGCAGATAAGGGGGACAGTCATGCTGACTAGTGCATCATCTGCACTCGCCACAGGTGTTCCCAATTTTTTGGATATGTTGCTTTTTCTATTTACTTTTCTCAACTGTTTATTAGCGTATCCTTGGTGAACCCCTGTTGTTTATATTATATGTCATGAATTTGTAGTGGTGCCCTCCACAGTATCAATTTTCTGGCACTTAGCCCGTCTATTCCCATTGCCCTGTAGCGGTGGCTAATGGGTTAAGGCCACCTTGCTATTGGAAGGTGACTTTAAGCCAGGTTAATAATGGAGACTTGTCAATTAGACAAGTCTCCATTATTAATCCTATTGTATGAAATGGTTAAAAACCACACACACATTAATTAAAAATAATTTTAATGAAATAAATACACAGTTTTTGACCATCATATATTGTACTGGTAATCCTTCGATTCCCTTGTTCTCCTGTAATAAAAAAAAATAATAAAGCAAGCATATTCTTACCTCTCCAGACCTCAGTCAGGTCCCATGCTGCAATCCTTCAGAAAGGGTTAACAGTTTTACAGCGAGGACCGCTGCTAATGCTGCAGCCTCGCTGTAAACCCGAGAAAAGGCGCATCTAATCATAGATGTGCCTTTTCTGGGGTGGCTGGGGGCAGATGTTAGTATCTGGGGGGCACAAAAAAAGCACCCTCCCAAGGTTATTATTATCTGCCCCCACTCATTGGCTTTCCCTGTCTGGTGGAGAAAATACCGTGGGAGCCCACACATTTTTTTCAACGAATTTACACATTTAATTAACACCTATAGTTATGAAATTTTGCACACAAAGACTCATGTAATTATTAGTGAAAACCATATGTGTCGACCCGCCACCACAATTGTGGATTACCAGGGCAATGGGGTACTCAGAGCCGAGCCCATGGAAGTCTATGGGGTTTGTCACAGGTAGCGGTGGCTCGGTCTGTGGCCCTGGCGGTCTGGCGTATGTTGGGGGGAATATTTACAGGGGATAGATTTATATACAGTTCATGACGCCACCTGTAGTCTTCTGGTAATTTGTACCAGCGCTGCTGTTGAGCTCTGAGGGGATGGTGAGGCAGCTAGATGTCGGGTCCCCTACAGGTGGGACTCTTCCCTCAGGTCGATGGTTAAGGCAGGGTTGTGCAGGCATACAATTAAATAACTCAGTCTCACACCGTCAGCGTCTTTCCATACCTTTACTTCAAGTTGTTCAGGCAGGTCCCAGGGAGGCTGATGGGGTTGATGGAGGATGAGCTTTGAGGCAACGGCTAAGCAAGTTAGGGGCCTCCTTTACTTTCCAATGATGAAGAGTCCAACCAGCGTAAAGCGTAGTTCCCTCTATAACTCCAGCTTTTCCAAAGCTGTGCTGCCCGGTCAGTTTTGTGGTTAGAGCCTTCTTCTGAGAGAGCTGAGTTCCAATTCCTGTCGTGCACTGACTCAAGGTTCTCACTCTCCCTGACCCCAGTTACGTACTGACTCTTCAGGGGCTGCTTTCCATTACCTAAGGTCCGGTAAGCCTCTGGGTTTCCTACCACCATGCATGAAGCTATGGTGATGCTTCGGTCTCCAGTGACCGGTGACAACGTGCAGGACTTCTTCAATCCTAAAGCACTCAAAATTCCTACCACTGTGCCTTTCGCCTTGCTCAGACTCTCAACAGATATCTCAGTCCGTCTCTAGTGGGGCACAGCTCTGACCAGGCTGAGGTGAACTGGCTCACCTGTACTGGCCTCCACTTTCTGAACTGCACAAAGACTGCACTTCCTAACTCCTGCGAGTCACTGACTGAACTCAACTACTCATCACTCCCCTCCACACCCCTGCTGGGTGTGTCCAAAGTGTACGTGATATCATGGAGAGCCCTTAACCGTTACCTCTCCACTCATCCTCCTGGTATTGTGTACCAGGGCTACACATTCCCCCATGGTAAACGACAGCACTCCCGGGCTGTGAAATACAAAGAGACAATTTTTGTTTATGCATTAAACATCAACATTAAACATTAATTCGTCCCATCCGGGAGGTAAGGATGTCTTGAACGTTGCTAACAACACATTGAATATAGAAAAAATACGAAATATTAAATAAACATGTTCATAAATAAACGACAATATTCTTGTGAAGGACCCGCACCAAACCTTCAACGTGGGTCCTGGGTGGGCTGCAGGACATCCGAATGCAGACCTCACTCAGTGCCTCACCACACGGGTTTTATGTTCAGAGGTAAGTCAAGGCTTCGTGTGAAACCATTAAAAGGCACCTTAGTGCAACTATTTACAAGATACAGTTTTTGGGCTGGCTCAGTCCTCAGCCTCTGAGTCCATTATAAGACACCATAAGGAAAAGACACATTTATATATATACTTTTTACAATATTCACATTAATTTGTTATAATTACTGCTGGTATCGAATGGGTATCTTCCCTTTTGTGATTCGCTCTGATCTACGTGGAGTAGCTTCAGGTATATTAAGTTGCGATCTGTCTGCACTGCGTAACGGCAAACTATAGAACTGCCTCAATCTTTCTATGGATCTGGCAAGCGTACTGATGGCTGGGCGGTGTGAGTCAGCTTCACCGGGGGATCCCATAGTATGGGGCGCTGCTTCAGATGATCCTTCTTGAGATTCCGTAGGTTGAGGTGTTGCTGGAATGGATAACTCCTGAACGGGCTCAACTGGTACCACGGGCATAACTGGAGGTAGAACTTCCTCTGGTGGCTGATAAAACTGCAATACTGGAATTATCACAGCATCTCCCAGTCTGGGCCAATCCGCAGGAAAATCTCCCAGATCCGTGTGTATGACCTCTTCCTTCCTTTCTTCTTGATTGATGACAGGGTTCTTTTCACAACGCTTTAAGGGTTCTGGACACAATTTCAAATGGTCTCTGGACACAGTGGTTATTGTTCTTCCTCCGTCCTTACTAATGATACAAACTTTTCTGTTGTCATATTTAGAATCTTGTACGACGTAGGGTTCTTGCCCCCACTGGTTATCCAATTTGTGCATTTTCCTTTTTCTTTTTAATACCACTTCTCCAGGCATCAAAGGCTTGGCAGGAGCATTTCTGTTGTAAATATCTTCCTGTTTCTCCCGTGCCTTGTTGAGACTTTCCTCCACACAGATTTGCACTCTTCTGTACTGCTCTTGCCGATTTATGTCCCAGTTTTCAACGGCGTCGTCTGCCTCCGGTTCTACTACTCCAAGTTCTAAATCCATTGGTAGTCTTCCGGGCCTTGCTCTCATAAGATAGGCTGGAGTGCAGTTAGTAGAACTTACAGGTATATGGTTATACAAATCAACCAAATCAGGTAGTAAGTCCGGCCATCGATTTCTGTCTTCCAACGGTATGGATCTCAACAAGTCAAGGACAATATGGTTCATTTTTTCACAAAGACCGTTGGTTTGAGGGTGGTATGGCGTTGTTCTAATTTTCTTGCACCCGTACATGTGACAAAATTCCTTGAATAAATCAGCTTCGAAAGCAGGTCCTTGATCGGTTAATACTTGCTCCGGATACCCATGCGGTCTGCAGAAACTTGCTTGAAAGGTTTTTGCTGCCGTCACTGCGGTCTGATCCTTAACTGAAACAACCACCAGAAATCTGGAGTAATGGTCCACCATGGTCAGGGCGTATGAGTATCCAGATCTACTTGGCGACAATTTGACATGGTCCAGGGCCACAATCTCCAAGGGACGAGTCGTCCGGATAGGTTGCAGGGTGCCTTCTGACTACCGTAGTCCTTTCTTCTGAGACCACAGGGTCCACAGTTCCGACACCACCTCTCGATGGAGCTGCGCATCCCAACCCAGTAGAACCGGCATCTCAACAGGGTCTCCAGCTTTCTCCAGCCAAAGTGTCCTGCTTGATCGTGGTATGCTTCCAACACCATCGGGACGTCTGCCTTGGGGACCACGATTTGCCAGACCATCTCATGGGTTCTGGGGTTGACGTATCTCCTGCACAACTTCTCACGGTATAGGAACAACCTGCTTTTCTCGTTCCACAAGAGCTTAGCTGACATAGGTGCATCCTTTTCCAAAGAGGAGCCTTCCTGTCTTAATAACTCCTTGATGCGGCTGACCACTGGATCACTGTCCTGAGTCTCTTTCCAGCTGTGATGGGGTAAAGGATTTAATGTTGCACCATACTGCTTTCTGTTGACTCGATGCTCGTGGACTACCCCATTTCGATGGAACGCAGGTAGCTCAATTTCTTCCAGGTCGTCCGATTCTTCTTCCGTGTCAGAGTCATGCGGCCTTCGAGACAATGCGTCAGCATTAGCATTCTTTCGACCTGCCCGGTACTTGATAGTAAACTGGTAATTGGACAACCGAGCCATCCATCGCTGCTCCATGGCACCCAGCTTGGCGGTTTCCAGGTGCGTTAAGGGGTTGTTGTCTGTGTACGCCGTGAACTTATTGGAGGCCAGATAGTGCTTAAATCTTTCAGTAATGGCCCAGACCAGCGCCAGAAACTCCAGCTTGAAGCTGCTATAATTTTCCGGATTCCTTTCAGTTGGCCTGAGTTTTCTGCTGGCATATGCGATGACTTTTTCTTGGCCATTCTGCTTCTGACTGAGAACTGCTCCCAACCCTTCATTACTGGCGTCGGTGTACAACAGGAAAGGTTGACTGTAATCAGGATACGTTAAGATCTCATCACCTGTAAGGATCTCTTTCATCTTTTGAAATGCTTCAGCCTGTTCCTTACCCCAATTAAAGGGAGGGTTTCTGCTCTTTAAGGATTGTCCTACCAGGAGGTCCTGTAAAGGAGCTGCCTTCTTCGTGTAATCTTTCACGAATCTCCTGTAGTAACCCGTTAGTCCCAGGAACTGTCGCACTTCCTTAAGGTTCTTCGGCTCCGGCCACTTCTGGATGGCAGTGACTTTCTCTGGGTCCGGCGCTACTCCTTCCGAACTGACGATGTGCCCCAAGTATTGTACCTTCTGCTTGAGTAGATGGCATTTTGAGGGTTTTAATTTCATCCCGTACCTGGACAGGGACTCGAATACTTCTGCCAGGTGCTTCAGATGGTCCTCATATGTCTTGGAATACACGATGACGTCGTCTAGGTATAGCAGCACGGTTTCAAAATTGAGATGTCCCAGACAATTTTCCATCACTCTCTGAAATGTTCCTGGGGCACTACTGAGCCCAAACGGCATTCTGTCGAACTCACAGAGCCCCATTGGGGTGGTGAAAGCCGTTTTCTCACGATCCTCCTCAGCCACAGCCACTTGCCAGTAACCACTAGTCAGATCAAGGGTAGAAAAGTAGTTAGCCGTTTTCAGAGCAGCTAATGATTCCTCTATACGTGGTAACAGGTATGCATCCTTGTGTGTTATGCGGTTCACCTGCCTGTAATCCACACACATTCTCATACTACCATCTTTCTTTTTAACCAGAACTAGAGGGGCTGCCCAGGGGCTACAACTATCCCTTATCACCCCGGCTTTCTTCATATCATTCAACATTTCTTTAGCCTTCTGATAATGGGCTGGAGGTATGGGCCTATATCGCTCTTTGATGGGAGGATGACTGCCTGTAGGGATATGATGTTGTACTCCCTTAATTGTCCCAAAATCAAGTGGATTCTTGCTAAACACTTGGGCGTACTCTTGCACCACCCGTAATACCCCTTGCTTCTGGTGAGCGGGAGTGGTGTCCGTCCCAACATGGAGTTGCTGACACCATTCCGCCACCTGAGTTGCTGGGTCATTGTCCTCCGCTATTTGACAGGAGTCTAAGGACTCAGCCGGGAGAATAGAATTATTATCAACAGCATGTAGTTTAGCAATGGTTGCATAATGGGGTAAGTTTACCTCATCATCTCCCCAATTGAGAAGCCGTACCGGTACTCTTCCATTCACCACTTCTACTACTCCTCTAGCAGACATAAGTGTAGGTCTATGTTCTGAATGGTGGGGTTCTACTACAGCTTGGTAATTCTGTCCTCTCAGACCTATGGCTGCCCTGCACCAAATGATCATTTCACTCATTGGGGGTATCACAATAGGATCCGAGTCAGTGACCCGTACATTACCAATTTCGCCGTCTGTAAGCTTCGCTTGCTGTTGACACACCAGGGCCGGATCTCTCTTTGGATTACTCCTCTCTGCCTTGGTCGGGCAATCTCAGCGAGCTGTTGGAGTAAGAAACACAACTTCTCCCAAACAATTACCGATAATGTTAGTACCCAAAATTATATTTAAACCGTTCTCCTCATTTACAGTCTTTACTACCAGAAGCCCCTGGTCTTTCAACTCCTCTCTGCCCACCTTTACATCTACACATTTTGTCCCGAGTACTTCTACAGGAAGACCATTAGAAGCATACACGGTAAAGTCAAGGCTCGGGGGTTTAAGACTGTCCATTGACCAGTACTTGGTATATAGGGCATCAGGTATTAGGGTCACCTGGGACCCAGTGTCTAACAATGCCGGAACAGCAATACCATCTAGAATAATAGACAGGTAGGGTCGCCCACCCACATACCTGCGGTTCCAGTCTAGGGGGCCTGACGGGTATTCTCCTGGGTGTTGGCCCTTGGACCCAGGTTCTGCCCGTTTAAAGGACACTGTGGAGACAGATGACCTTTCCGGTTGCATCGGTAACAGATGATCTCTCGACGAGGAGGGTGTTGATCAGAGGTCGCTCCTGGGGGTGGCGTTGTCCTCCTCCGGGGGGGCGACGTCTTCTTTCTTCTCCGGTGCATCCACGGGACGTCTTCTGGGCAGTCAGCTAACAAGATCTTCCCTTCCTCCTCTTTCCGCAGCTGCAGGGCACTCATTACAGCAGCCAGATTTTTAGTCAGCTGGCGCACCTCTGAGCGCAGACAGTCCAATTCACTAGGAGGGGTCACCTGCGCTTTGGCTTCGGCCACTAGCGGGGAACAGGGGGTTACTGCCGGTTCCAGAGTGACTTCAGCCTGATGATGTTGGGTTGCCACCTCAAGTTTGCCCAGGGGCCGCAGCCCTTTTATTGCCATGTCTTTTAGGGCATCAAAGGTAGCATCCGGATGATCTAAGGACCACCAGTTTACAGTTCTGCGTTCCTCTTGGGATCTCAATCCCTGTATAAATTGTTCTTTCAGCATTTTATTCTCATCAATAGCATTTAAATTATTAACCTGCTTAAGAGCTCTCAGGGCTCCTTGTAGTCGGCAAGCGTAGTCCCGGATGCTGTCACCTGGCTGTTGTGAACAGTGATAGAAGGCCATCCGGAGATCCGTTTCTGTGCGGTCTTCAAATATGGCATGCAGCTTAAGGAAGATCGCAGGTACCGACTCCTGATCAACGGTATCCCAGGTCTCCACTTCCCTCTCAGCAGCGCCAGTTAGCTGCCCTATTAGCACAGCAGCTTTTTGTCTCTCAGGCATGGAGTACATTTCTAGGATGCTGCATAACTTCCGCTTGAAGCCTGCTAATGTGCCTGGCTCACCGCTGTACTGGGGAAGCCATTTCGCCCCAGGCATATATGGGAGCGTTAGTGGCATGATCGGGACTACCGGACTGGGTGCAGGGCCTGCGCCCCCATCTGGCGCTACAATACCAAGCGGTGCGGGATTGGGGCCTCCGGCCGGGGCCGCACTGTCAGCCGGTTGTTGTGACATCTTAGCGCCCCCTTGGTTAAACGGAGCCTACCGGTTTCAGACGCTGCTATTTCACAGGCACCGCAGTGGGAACAGGACCTTTGTCGCAGGCGCTCTGATGTCAGAGCGTTCACTTCCTGTTGCAGGACCTGCCGCTGAGTCAGAGCCGGGGGCGTGTCCAAGACTTTGCGCGCTCTTTCAGGTACGCCCACCTTCTTCTCCAGCGCCTTAGGGCGCGAATCTGGCTGCAAATATGGCGGTATTTGGCGCCAAACAACAGCAACAGTCTTTTTCGCCAAAACACTCCACAGGCACACAGGGCTCGCAATGCTGCAAGTTTCGGATCCTGTTCGTGACGCCAATTTTTGTGTCGACCCGCCACCACAATTGTGGATTACCAGGGCAATGGGGTACTCAGAGCCGAGCCCATGGAAGTCTATGGGGTTTGTCACAGGTAGCGGTGGCTCGGTCTGTGGCCCTGGCGGTCTGGCGTATGTTGGGGGGAATATTTACAGGGGATAGATTTATATACAGTTCGTGACGCCACCTGTAGTCTTCTGGTAATTTGTACCAGCGCTGCTGTTGAGCTCTGAGGGGATGGTGAGGCAGCTAGATGTCGGGTCCCCTACAGGTGGGACTCTTCCCTCAGGTCGATGGTTAAGGCAGGGTTGTGCAGGCATACAATTAAATAACTCAGTCTCACACCGTCAGCGTCTTTCCATACCTTTACTTCAAGTTGTTCAGGCAGGTCCCAGGGAGGCTGATGGGGTTGATGGAGGATGAGCTTTGAGGCAACGGCTAAGCAAGTTAGGGGCCTCCTTTACTTTCCAATGATGAAGAGTCCAACCAGCGTAAAGCGTAGTTCCCTCTATAACTCCAGCTTTTCCAAAGCTGTGCTGCCCGGTCAGTTTTGTGGTTAGAGCCTTCTTCTGAGAGAGCTGAGTTCCAATTCCTGTCGTGCACTGACTCAAGGTTCTCACTCTCCCTGACCCCAGTTACGTACTGACTCTTCAGGGGCTGCTTTCCGTTACCTAAGGTCCGGTAAGCCTCTGGGTTTCCTACCACCATGCATGAAGCTATGGTGATGCTTCGGTCTCCAGTGACCGGTGACAACGTGCAGGACTTCTTCAATCCTAAAGCACTCAAAATTCCTACCACTGTGCCTTTCGCCTTGCTCAGACTCTCAACAGATATCTCAGTCCGTCTCTAGTGGGGCACAGCTCTGACCAGGCTGAGGTGAACTGGCTCACCTGTACTGGCCTCCACTTTCTGAACTGCACAAAGACTGCACTTCCTAACTCCTGCGAGTCACTGACTGAACTCAACTACTCAGCACTCCCCTCCACACCCCTGCTGGGTGTGTCCAAAGTGTACGTGATATCATGGAGAGCCCTTAACCGTTACCTCTCCACTCATCCTCCTGGTATTGTGTACCAGGGCTACACACATATATCAAACTTCATGAAATGACATGGTTTACTGTATGTAAACTATGTGTCATTTCATATCGGGTTCTGTAATTTCACAGAAGCCGGCAATTGAATTAGCGGCTATTATACTATGTAGAAGTGTATGAACTATATACAGTTAGGTCCATAAATATTTGGACAGAGACAACATTTATCTAATTTTGGTTCTAGACATTACCACAATGAATTTGAAACAAAACAAATCAGATGCAGTTGAAGTTCAGACTTTCAGCTTTCATTTGAGGGTATCCACATTAAAATTGGATGAAGGGTTTAGGAGTTTCAGCTCCTTAACATGTGCCACCCTGTTTTTAAAGGGACCAAAAGTAATTGGACAGATTAAATAATTGTAAATAAAATGTTCATTTCTAGTACTTGGTTGAAAACCCTTTGTTAGCAATGACTGCCTGAAGTCTTGAACTCATGGACATCACCAGACACTGTGTTTCCTTCTTTTTGATGCTCTGCCAGGCTTTCACCGCGATCGTTTTCAGTTGTTGTTTGTTTGTGGGCCTTTCTGTCTGAAGTTTAGTCTTTAACAAGTGAAATGCATGTTCAATTGGGTTGAGATCAGGTGACTGACTTGGCCATTCAAGAATATTCCACTTCTTTGCTTTAATAAACTCCTGGGTTGCTTTGGCTTTATGTTTTGGGTCATTGTCCATCTGTAGTATGAAACGACGACCAATCAGTTTGGCTGCATTTGGCTGGATCTGAGCACACAGTATGGCTCTGAATACCTCAGAATTCATTCGGCTGTTTCTGTCCTGTGTCACATCATCAATAAACACTAGTGACCCAGTGCCACTGGCAGCCATGCATGCCCAAGCCATCACACTGCTTTCGCCATGTTTTACAGATGATGTGGTATGCTTTGGATCATGAGCTGTACCACGCCTTCGCCATACTTTTCTCTTTCCATCATTCTAGTAGAGGTTGATCTTGGTTTCATCTGTCCAAAGAATGTTCTTCCAGAACTGTGCTGGCTTTTTTAGATGTTTTTTAGCAAAGTCCAGCCTAGCCTTTTTATTCTTGATTCTTATGAGTGGCTTGCACCGTGCAGTGAACCCTCTGTATTTAATTTCATGCAGTCTTCTCTTTATGGTAGATTTGGATATTGATACGCCTACCTCCTGGAGAGTGTTGTTCACTTGGTTGGCTGTTGTGAAGGGGTTTCTCTTCACCATGGAGAGTATTCTGCGATCATCCACCACTGTTGTCTTCCGTGGGCGCCCAGGTCTTTTTGCATTGATGAGTTCACCAGTGCTTTCTTTCTTTCTCAGAATGTACCAAACTGTAGATTTTGCCACTCCTAAAGTTGTAGCAATTTCTCGGATGGGTTTTTTCTGTTTTTTGCAGCTTAAGGATAGCTTGTTTCACCTGCATGGAGAGCTCCTTTGACCGCATGTTTCCTTCACAGCTAAACCTTCCAAATGCAAACACCACACCTCAAATCAACACCAGCCCTTTTATCTGCTTAATTGAGAATCATATAATGAAGGGATTGCCCACACCTGTCCATGAAATAGCCTTGGAGTCAATTGTCCAATTACTTTTGGTCCCTTTAAAAACAGGGTGGCACATGTTAAGGAGCTGAAACTCCTAAACCCTTCATCCAATTTTAATGTGGATACCCTCAAATGAAAGCTGAAAGTCTGAACTTCAACTGCATCTGATTTGTTTTGTTTCAAATTCATTGTGGTAATGTCTAGAACCAAAATTAGATAAATGTTGTCTCTGTCCAAATATTTATGGACCTAACTGTATATATATATATATATATATATATATATATGTCACAATGACATGTATATATATATATATGTATTATATGTGTATATATGTATTCTTTCTTTTGTGATGTAAAAACTGTTATTG
>JARQOD010006855.1:0-41223 GCA_033576555.1 Oophaga sylvatica | reverse complement strand
CTGTGTAGGGCTTTTTGACCAAGAAGAAGAGTAATGGGATGCTACGCTAGATGACCTGGCCTCCACAGTCACCAGACCTGAATCAAATCGAGATGGTTTTCGGTGAGCTGGACCGCAGAGTGAAGGCAAAAGGGCTAACAAGTGCTATGCATTTCTGGGAATCCTTCAATATTGTTGGAAGACCATTTCCGATGACTACCTCTTGAAGTTCATCAAGAAATGCCAAGATGTGCAAAGAATCATCAAAGCAAAAGGTGGCTACTTTGAAGAACCTAGAAAAAAGACATATTTTCAGTTGATTCACACTTTCTTGTTAAGTATATAATTCCACATGTGTTAATTCATAGTTTTGATGCCTTCAGTGTGAATGTACAATTTTCATAGTCATGAAAATACAGAAAAATCTTTAAATGAGAAAGTGTGTCCAAACTTTTGGTCTGTACTGAATAAGAGGATTTAATTCCCCCTTTAAAAAATTTTAGGGTTTATGTTTACAATTGCACTTGGCATCTTATATATACTGAATCTGCTCTTTATCATCATTTGCAATTTCATTGATGTTTGCTGGTGGTTACTATTCTTTTTTGCTTTGAATTAGGGCAGATAAGCATTTGCTATGTGTCATATAATAGGAGGATGTTATATGCAAAATAGATATTGAGGCAATAGTACAGGCAATAAAACACTTGAGAACAAAAGTCATAAAAAACATGTTCAATATTGATTTGCAAATTTCCGCTAAATCTCTAGTTCTGTGATTACAGCTTATCAATAAGCACATATGAATTATTAAAAAATATTGGATAACTCCACTTACATTTAGAAGTCTCATTAAGGACTACGTGATCACTTAGTATCAGTGGGCTCACTCTGTTTTACTAGACACCTACAGTGCTCTTGAGGAGACAGCCATGTTGGAAACATTACTCTAATTTGTAAAAAGGGGGTCGGGTACAGGAATGTTCTCTATCAGCTCAAATAGGGCATTTAAAAATAAAAGAAAGAATAAATATAATCATTGACTCACTGTCTACAAATATAAATTGTTTACCAAAAAATTATACTTCCTGAGTCTGATAAGGCAGAAAGCTATTTGAACTAACTTATTATGGCTGTGTGCAGGTTAGCAGGCCAGAGTCAAGGAAATAATCAGGTCACGTGTAAATTCTGAGAGTTAATAATCTGGTGTGCTTGTCATGGAAATGTATATGTATTCCATATATTCAAAGTATATTCACATATATATATATTTACAGTTCACAGTTAGAATAGATCTCACTTGCTAAAAATCCTGTGCTCATGCCAGCTATAATCAGTCATTTTAACGAATCTGGCCTTCATAAGGCCTTCATAAGGAACAAGTACATGGAGTCTTATTAGATATCTGTTGTTTACCTTATAGTCATGCAAGACAACTAGGTCAAAAGAATATAAAACAATAATTCTGCAACATTCAGCTCTTTTGCATGATTATCATAATTATCATACTTACACTAGAACAGCCAATAATCTAGCAGCTTTTAATTGTATGTTAATTGACTAACCAGCCCCTTTTGTAAACGTATAAAAACCTTGAATGAATAATAAATTGTATGTCTTTGACGAACTGCTATACTGACACTTCCGTGTGGACAGTCTCATTTCGTTCTGAGCGCTCAAAAAGACATTAAATAGAGATTTGGAAAAGCAGCAGCAAACACGGAAGGATAAATTTATCCTAATTAAATTTCCATAACAGTTGGCGCCTGCACGCGGGGCATTGGACGAAATGCACGAGGACCCCGGCCGACCGGAGAGACGGGGGTGTTGGCCCTGGCCTTGGCACACGGGACGGAGACTGCAGCTCCATAAGTAAGGCAAGAAAACTCTGTTATCTTACCTGAATGTTCCCTGTGCCTCGTCCTAGCCTACACTTCCAGCCGGTCGACGTGGTCATCACCGCATTCCCAGGTAGTGTAAAAAGTCCATACCCTTATCCAAAGCCCTGGGATATAAGCCGAGTTGTTTGCTGCTGTGCTGTATATGTTTCATGTTTTATGTGAACCGGGAGAAAGTTGGAACGGTGACTGTGTTTTTTTGCTTGCTGATTTCTGGGGGCTGTATAGCAAAAGACAAATTGCTGGAAAAGTTCTCACAATAATCGTCCACGCACCGGGAAGCCATCCCAGTCAAATCAGACGTGGATTCGTCCACGCACCGGGAGGTCATCCCAGTCAAATCAGACGTGGATAGTGAGAATTTTGATTAAGGCTATTGCAGATTACTGTGACCGGCGCACCGGCCAGGGCGTACGGTACAGAGAGCGATAGACCTCGAGCCTCACCGCGCTCAGTGCAATTGGTGAGTTATCAGTTACAGGAGAAGCTTGTATGGGTCACAGATCATCAAAAGAGGGATTCGTATTCTCCCGGGTGTCTTTCTCATTGTACGTGTCAACTGTCTGTATCAGGTACTGTCGCTTAAATCACATCTCCGTGCGCTCTGTCAGTATCTCATTCACTGCTGGCTGTAGCAGCGAGAAAACCCCTTTGACCCCCCCTCCTCTGCTAATCACGTGGTTACATCTGTTTCCTGGTTTTGATCTTTTTTAAGCTAGATTTTTTTTTTGGCTACAGGTTTTAACGTGAAAATTCTCAGGCATTCAGACTGAACTATATTCATTTTTTGCTATTCTGAGGAATAATAATTTTTTTTTTTTTTTACGTAATTTCAGTGTCTGGAGAGACAGCAAGCAGAGATATAAGGGAGGGGGAAGTGCTGGCAGCAGCCAGCTGACATTCCAGAGGGCGGTAGGAAAAAAGCCTACGCTACCAGACAAAACCTTTGTTTTTATCATTTTACAATCAGTTTTTTCCACCTCTTTTCTGTTTTTTTAATTAGCTGTTTTAGTAACAAGGGTTGTTTTTCAGAGTTTTATGATTAATACGGTTTTTCTTTTCTCCCTTTTTGGTGAATTTATTTTTTTTTTCTTTTTCTAGAGTTTTTTTACTAAATCTAACTTTTGTTTTTAAAGTTTTCTTTTAAGTACATTTTTAAAATAATTTTGGAGAGTTAATCAATTTATTTTAGAGTTTTATTCTCCAACCATTTTTTTTTTTTCTTCTCCTTTACCAGTCTGCTTTAGACCAAGGTCGCTCCATAGATAAGGAGAATTACAGGCTGAGGGAGAGAGCACACACAAACTACGCAGCGGTTTGACTAGCCCCTCCCGTCGGGCATTCGGCGAGGACATAATAATTTTTTATTTTTTTTTTCTTCTTCTCAATCAAACTTTCGTGTTGAAGTTTTTGTTTTGGAAAGATTTCTCTTTTTAAAATGGGGAACAAGATGGGCAAGCAGGAGAGTCTTATGCTCCCTGGAGAAAAACTGCCCCCCAGCTGGTAGCTGAACAAGAAGGAGTAAAGTATGTAAAAAATTACAGACAGCTCATGAAAGTGTGTGAAATCCATAAGAAGGGCAGACTCCAAGCTGCGGAATGGCAGGATGTATTGAAAAATAGAAAAGGGAAGCTAGTAGATTCCAAATTGCTGACTGATGCAAATGCATGGTACAAAGTGGCAGTAAACTTGCATCGCTTAGGAAGTTCAGAAAGATATGTGAACAAGCCAGGATATGATTTTTATGTGTACAAGATAGGGAAAGATGCGAAGCCATCACCACCCCCATATGGTGAAGGAAAATATTGGACATGTTCAGTCTGTTCTCAACAGAATCCATGGTACAGGGACACTTGTGCAGCATGCGGTGCCCCCCACCTCTCCCTACTGGGAGACGGCATCATAGCTCCAGCCATTCCCTCCCAGGCTGCACGAAGCGGGGAAGATCTTTCTCCTCCTTCTTCCTCCTCTCAGGCGCACCTCCCTTCTTTTCCTTTTTTTCCTGCTTCGTTATCAACTGGGTCAACGCCCAATCAAAGCAATGTGGTGTCCCTGTATTCAGTGTCTCCAGCACAGGGCACCCTGTCTATCCCAAGCACAGTACAAATATTGCTAGTCATTATATCAGGAGAAGAAAGTGCAAATCTCCCTACACAAAATGCTACATGTAGCCCCCAGACACAAAGGCCCACAGCTAGGGCTTAACAGGGGGGAGGTATAGCTACAGAGACACATGAGGAACCTCAGTGCCGAGCAGGGCTGCCAGCATGGAACCATGACACTGATCCACCGCAGCCTCAGCAAGGAAGTGGGAAATCCCCATGCAGCAAGACAACTTTAAAGCCCAAATCTCACCCAGTGTACAGTCATGGCCAAAAGTTTTGAGAATGACACAAATATTAATTTTTACAAAGTCTACTGCTTCACTTTTTCTAATGGCAATTTGCATGTACTCCAGAATGTTATAAAGAGTGATCAGCTTAACAGCAATTACTTGCAAAGTCAATATTTGGCTAGAAAATGAACTTTATCCCCCAAAACACATTTCAACATCATTGCAGCCCTGCCTTAAAAGGACCAGCTAACCTCTTTTCAGTGATTGCTCCATTAACACAGGTGTGGGTGTTGATGAGAACATGGCTGGAGATCAATCTGTCATGATTAAGTAAGAATGACACCACTGGACACTTTAAAAGGAGGCTGGTGCTTGGCATCATTATTTCTCTTCTGTTAACCATGGTTATCTCTAAAGAAACACGTGCAGTCATTATTGCAATGCACAAAAATGGCCTAACAGGGAAGAGTATCGCAGCTAGAAAGATTGCACCTCAGTCAACAATCTATCGCATCATCAAGAACTTCAAGGAGAGAGGTTCCATTGTTGCCAAAAAGGCTCCAGGGCGCCCAAGAAAGACCAGCAAGCGCCATGACCGTCTCTTAAAAGTGTTTCAGCTGCAGGATCGGGCTAACTGCAGTGCAGAGCTTGCTCAGGAATGGCAGCAGACAGGTGTGAGTGCATCTGCACGCACTGTGAGGCGGAGACTCTTGGAGCAAGGCCTGGTCTCAAGGAGGGCAGCAAAGAAGCCACTTCTCTCCAGAAAAAACATCATGGACAGACTGATATTCTGCAAAAGGTACAGGCAGTGGACTGCTGAGGACTGGGGTAAAGTTATTTTCTCTGATGAATCCCCTTTTCGATTGTTTGGGACATCAGGAAAACGCCTCATTCGGAGAAGACAAGGTGAGCGCTACCACCAGTCTTGTTTCATGCCAACTGTTAAGCATCCTGAAACCATTCATGTGTGGGGTTGCTTCTCAGCCAAGGGAATCGGCTCTCTCACAGTCTTGCCTAAAAACACAGCCTTGAATAAAGAATGGTACCAGAATGTCCTCCAAGAGCAACTTCTCCCAACCCTCCAAGAGCAGTTTGGCGATCAACAATGCCTTTTCCAGCATGATGGAGCACCTTGCCATAAAGCAAAGGTGATAACTAAATGGCTCAGGGAACAAAACATAGAGATTTTGGGTCCATGGCCTGGAAACTCCCCAGATCTTAATCCCATTGAGATCTTGTGGTCAATCATCAAGAGACGGGTGGACAAACAAAAACCTAAAAATTCTGACAAAATGAAAGCATTGATTGTGCAAGAATGGACTGCTATCAGTCAGGATTTTTTTCCAAAAGTTGATTGAGAGCATGCCAGGGAGAATTGCAGAGGTCCTGAAGAAGTAGGGTCAACACTGCAAATATTGACTTGCTGCATTAACTCATTCTAACTGTCAATATAAGCTTTTGTTACTCATATGTTTGCAATTATATTTCTGTCTGTGATAAAAACATCTGTCAAACACACATAAAAACCAGAGGGCAGCAGATCATGTGAAAATATATTATTTGTGTCATTCTCAAAACTTTTGGCCATGACTGTATACACCAAGTACACCATGTCACTTCTTATCTGATGAAGATAAAGATGCAACGTCACACATGCTGCCCAATACTAGGGAAGAAAACACACAAGCAACAATAGAGCAGGGACAGGTAGAGGCACCATCCTATGACCCCTTCATCCCAAGCCAGGTGATCAGTATGCTGCCAAACCCAGGGATACACCCCATGCCATTTTGCCAAAAAATGCAGCAGATCCAGCGAACGTATGCAGCAGCCTGGACTGATCTCTGGACCGTAATGGAAATAAAAGCAGGTGATGCATTCTGGCCAATTATGAGAGAACACTTCAAGCTTCCAACAGAGTTAGATGCGTATGCCTGGGAGACAGGACCAAAGCTAATTGAGCAACTCAGAGAATGGGCCAAAAGCAGACTGACAGGACAAACTCTCAGCCTACATGTCATGAGTCAAGACAAGACAGAGTCTGTGGAGAAGTTCCATGACAGAGTAATGCAAGTGTTTCAAGATTTGGGCCTCATTACCCATGATCAGACACACAGACGGATGTTGGCACAGGCTTTTGTGCATGGACTGAGAACCAATCAGGAAACCACTGGTAGCAGCCAGGCCTGAGTACACGTCAATAGCAATGGATACCCTGCTCACAGTAGCAAAAAGGATTGAGTCCCGCCGGGACAGAAGGAATGTCAAGTGTTACAACTGTGGCGAGTTTGGTCATTTCCGGAACCGGTGCAGAACACTGACTTCACCCAGAAAAAGAAGAAACACAGAAAGCAGTGAAGAACCCCGTCCATAGGACAAGAGCACACCAAGTCCACAGGGAACCCCACCAGTGGGACCAATATCCTGAAAGTGGATGGCGTAGTCAGATCTTTTCTTGTGGAACTCCGCAACCTCACCTATCTATCAGAATCTTCTGCTTCCTGCATGGGAATTGATGGTCAAGTCAGATATTTCCAGATTATGAAGCCCCTGAGCGTGTGGACTCAGCCAGAACACTCCATCATGTCCCAGTTTGTTGTGTCAAAGACCTGCACCCTCAACCTATTGGGCGTGGACTTACTGCAGAAGCTGAAAGCGACCAGAGTGTTCCAGGTAAATGGGACCATGACACTTTCTTCACCCCTGACCCAAGAAGAAACAGGAACAACCACACTGCAGACCTATCACAGGAGGTGCTGGACATAGTACCAGAAAAGCCACTCCATCACCCAGAGTCAAGATGTCTCTGACCAACTGAAGGTCTAAGTGAACTCGCCTAAGAAGACGGCCTGAGAACTTTGACATTGGCCAGGATATTTCAACTCAAGAAGGACCCTACTCGCTTCATGAAATGGCAACACCTCATCCGGCTCCAACACCAGAAGTTCATCTTTTGCAAGCATCAGGAGGTGCCCCCTGCAGTCAACCAATTCACCCAGGCCCTAGTCAGGCAAAAGGCCACTCAGCTCTTCAAACTTGTGCACAAATACTGACCTGAGACCGAGCTGGAGAAAAAGAAACTACTGATGGCCCGTGCTGAGAAAAAAGCAGCCGTTTAAGGAGACGTCCCAACAAGAAGACCCCCTGTGACCAGAGCAGGTGCTAACACAGTGACTGTCTTGGTGGAGAACAAGAAAGCCAGCTGGTCGTCATCTCTCATGATGTGGATCCTAGTAGACGGCTTGTTTTCTCGCCAGCTCTGTGCCGGAGATGGGAGTCCCCTGCCGCATACTGAAGGACAAGGCCAAACTGGGCTGCCTCGCCATCGGAATCAATCCTGTTATGTTACGGTAGCTGAGGAGTGCAGGTAAAAAAGGAAATACACCAGAGCAGTTGGAATCTATGAGATTGCAGTACCCTGACTAACCACCGCAACTAGAGGCAGCCGTGGAGCGTTCCTACGATGGTCCTAGACGCCTCGTCACAGCCTGAGAAACTAACTACACCTAAAGATAGAAATAGGAAAGCTATCTGCCCCGGAGCAGAACCCCAAAGATAATAGAAAGCCCCCAAACATGTAATGGCGGTTAGACAAGAGGAAATACTGACACAGAAAGAAAATAGTATGAGCAAACGCTGGGGCCCAAACTATCTAAATAGAAAAGGATAGGAAGGGTACTTACTGCAATCCCAGAAAACCCTGAAAAACACCAACTTACTAATTTCAAAATCACCTGAGATCACACGACCTCTACCACCTAAATTAGTTCTCTGGTGTAACAAAAACAGCAGCCACTGAAAAACTGCAAAAAGCAAAAGTACAAAACACAGTGGCTGGCCCAAACTGAGAGGGCAAAAGCCCCCGGAGGGGACCCAGAAGGCCCCCACAGAAGTGCAGGACAAAATGCAAAAATATAGCAAAAACACAAATAAGAAATTGTCTTATCTGATAGCAGGAGATGCAGACACGACACAGCAGGCTACAAGGGAAACTGGAAAGAAGGATTCAGACCAGAACAATTGATCACCGGCAACCCTGATGGGAAAATGATTCCCTTAAATAAGACCAATCAGTAACACCTGATTCCCAATCCTCACTAGTACCGCTTGTAACCACCAGAGGGAGCCTCTGCTCAGAACTCATCTCAAACCCATTCACAACAGTACCCCCCCCTTGAGGAGGGGTCACCGAACCCTCATTTGAGCAACCAGGTCGGTCAGGATGAGTTCTATGATACGCACGGATAAGTCTCCTAGCATGGATGTCCGAAGCAAACACCCAAGAATTATCTTCCTGACCATAACCTCTCCATTTAACCAAATACTGGAGTCTTCGTCTAGAAAAACGAGAATCCAATATTTTCTCAACCACATACTCCAGATTGCCCTCAACCAAAACAGGGTCAGGAGGCACAGCAGCAGGAACCACTGGCTCAACAAACCTCTTCAACAAGGACTTGTGGAACACGTTATGGATCTTAAATGTCCCTGGAAGAAGCAAACGAAAAGAAACAGGATTAATAATCTCCATGATCTTATAAGGTCCAATGAACCTAGGCTTAAATTTAGGAGATGCTACTCTCATAGGAATATTCTTTGAGGACAACCAGACCAAGTCCCCCACTTTAAACCGAGGACCATAAGTACCTATGCCGGTTAGCAAACCGCTGGGCCTTCTCCTGAGAGAGGGACAACCTCTCCACTACCTGGTCCCAAATCTGCTGCATACGCTCAACAACAGAGTCAACACCTGGACAGACAGAAGCCTCCGTCTGTCCTGAAGAAAATCGAGGGTGAAACCCAGAATTACAGAAAAACGGAGACATCAAAGTGGCAGAGCTAGCCCTATTATTAAGAGCAAACTCAGCCAAAGGCAAAAAAGAGACCCAGTCATCCTGATCAGCAGACACAAAGCATCTTAGATAAGTCTCCAATGTCTGGTTTGTTCTCTCAGTTTGACCATTGGTCTGAGGATGAAATGCCGAGGAGAAAGACAATTGAACACCCAGTTTAGAACAAAAAGTCCTCCAAAATCTGGAAACAAACTGGACTCCTCTGTCAGACACAATGTTCTCAGGAATGCCGTGTAAACGAACCACGTGCTGAAGGAACAACGGCACCAATTCAGAGGAGGAAGGCAACTTAGGTAATGGCACAAGATGTATCATTTTGGAAAACCTATCACAAATTACCCAGATGGTGGTCATTCTCTGAGAAACAGGAAGATCGGAAATGAAATCCATAGAGATATGGGTCCATGGTCTCTTGGGCACAGGCAATGGCATCAACAAACCACTAGAGCGAGAGCAAGGCTTGGAGCGAGAGCAAGTCCCGCAGGACTGCACAAATTCCCTGACATCGCGAGACAAGGTAGGCCACCAAAAGGACCGACTAACCAAGTCTCTGGTACCAAAAATTCCGGGATGCCCAGCCAATGCGGAACAATGAATCTCAGACATCACACTCTTTTTCCATTGGTCCGGGACAAACAATTTTCCAACAGGGCAGCGCTCGGGCCTATCCTCCTGACACCCCTCCAGAGCAAGTCTCAAATTAGGCGAGATGGCGGAAAGAACTACACCCTCCTTCAAAATAACAGAGGGATCAGATAGCTCAGGAGAGTCCGCAAGGAAACTCCTCGAGAGGGCATCCGCCTTAACATTCTTAGTGCCAGGAAGAAAGGAAACCACAAAATTAAAACGTGTGAAAAACAAGGCCCACCTGGCCTGTCTAGGATTGAGTCGCTTGGCAGATTCCAGATAGACCAGATTCTTATGGTCCGTAAGGACCACCACCTGATGTTTGGCTCCCTCCAGCCAATGTCTCCACTCTTCAAAAGCCCACTTCATGGCCAATAACTCCCGATTACCCACGTCATAATTACGTTCAGTAGGAGAAAATTTTCGAGAGAAAAAGGCACAAGGGTTACTTTTAGAGGTCTCTGGATCTTTTTGGGACAAAACGGCACCTGCCCCAATTTCAGAGGCATCAACCTCCACCTGAAATGGCAGAGAAACATCAGGCTGCCGTAGAACAGGAGCAGAAGTGAATCTCTGCTTAAGTTCCTGAAACGCAGAGACTGCCTCAGGAGGCCAATTCACCACATCAGAACCCTTTCTGGTCAAATCAGTTAATGGTTTAACAATAACAGAGAAATTACCAATAAATTTACGATAAAAATTGGCAAAACCCAAAAATCTCTGAAGAGCCTTTAATGAAGTAGGTTGGACCCAATCACAGATGGCCTGAACCTTGACCGGGTCCATTTCAATAACAGATGGGGACAAAATGAATCCCAGAAATGAGATCTTCTGTACGCCAAAAAGACACTTTGATCCCTTCACATACAGAGCATTCTCTCTCAAAATCTGGAATACAGTTCGAACATGTTTCACATGAGAGTCCCAGTCATTAGAAAAAATCAAGATATCATCCAAATAAACAATCAGAAACTTGTCCACAAAATCCCTGAAAATGTCATTCATGAAGGACTGGAAGACGGAAGGAGCATTAGTGAGCCCAAAGGGCATCACAAGGTACTCAAAATGCCCTTCAGGGTGTTAAATGCCGTCTTCCATTCATCCCCGTGCTTAATGCGAATAAGGTTATACGCCCCCCTGAGGTCAAGCTTGGTAAACCAAGTAGCGTTTTTCACCCTGGAAAACAGGTCAGAAATCAAGGGTAACGGGTATTGATATTTCACAGTAATATTGTTCAAGAGACGATAATCAATACACGGCCTTAATGAACCATCTTTTTGGCCACAAAGAAAAAACCGGCACCTAAGGGTGAAGAGGATGGTCTGATATGACCCTTCTCCAATGATTCCTTGATATAAGACCGCATAGCGTCATGTTCAGGTACAGACAAGTTAAAAAGGCGACCCTTAGGGAATTTACTACCTGGCACTAATTCAATAGCGCAGTCATAGCTCCTATGGGGAGGTAAGGATGCAGATTTACTTTCGCTAAACACATCAGAAAAATCAAACAAAAAGTCAGGAACATCCTCAGCCTGGGGGAGGCAGAAAAAACAGGAGTGTTGGTATTAACACATTGGCAGCCCCAACTGGTTACAGACACAGATTTCCAATCCAAAACAGGATTATGAGACTGTAACCAAGGGAAACCCAGCACGATAATGTCATGCAGATTATATAGAACCAAAAATTTGCAGCACTCCTGGTGATCAGGTTCAACCCTCATTATCACCTGAGTAGAAAACTGGGGTTTATTCTCAGCCAAAGGGGTAGAATCGATCCCCAGTAGGGGAATAGACTTCTGTAGGGGTATCAAGGGAAATCCACAACGTTTAGCAAAATCTTAATCCATCAGGTTAATAGCTGCTCCAGAATCAACGAAAGCCTGAGCAGAAAATGAGGACAGAGAGCATATCAGAGTGACAGTTAATAAAAACTTAGTCTGAACACTACCCAAGACAACTGAGCGTGCAAAACGTCTTCCCCGCTTAGGGCAGACTGAAATAGCATGAGAGGCATCACCACAGTAGAAACATAACCCATTGCGCTTTCGAAACTCATGACGCTGTGCCCCAGACACCACTCCATCACACTGCATGGGCTCAGCAGCTGGCTCACAAGGCAACACCACTCCACGCATACTTCTCCGCTCACGCAAACGTCTGTCAATTTGAATCGCTAATGACATAGAATCATTGAGACCAGAGGGGACAGGGAATCCCACCATAACATCCTTTACATTATCCGACAGACCCTTCCGGAAAAGGGCCGCCAAAGCGTCGTCATTCCATTTGGTCAGGACTGCCCACCTACGGAATCTCTGACAGTATAACTCAGCGTCATCAAGCCCCTGATTTAATGCCAACAAGGCTTTTTCAGCTTGATCAGTGACATTAGGCTCATCGTACAATAACCCCAAAGCCTGAAAAAATGCATCAACATCACTCAAAACAGGATCCCCAGGTGTGAGGGAAAAAGCCCAATCCTGAGGATCGCCGCGCAGGAGAGAGATGATAATTTGAACCTGCTGCGCTGCGTTTCCTGAGGACTTAGATTTTAAGGCAAGAAACAATTTACAATTATTTTTGAAATTCTGAAACTTAGCTCGATCCCCTGAAAACAAATCTGGCATGGGGATCCTAGGTTCCACAACAGGCAACCTAGCAAGATATGCAGCAATACTCCCGAACCTCAGTGGCAAGCTGATCCACACGGCCAGACAACTGTGCAAACTCCATTGGGAGAAAAGATCCTCCCCAGCACCCAGAGATACAGAGGGAAAAAAAAAAAAAAAAAAAATGCAACAAACAGAAAAATATCTCTGACAACTTTTCTTCCTTCAAAATATTTTTTCCCTTCTGTGAGTACCATACAATTTTTATGGCCGGTGATACTGTTATGTTACGGTAGCTGAGGAGTGCAGGTAAAAAAGGAAATACACCAGAGCAGTTGGAATCTATGAGATTGCAGTACCCTGACTAACCACCGCAACTAGAGGCAGCCGTGGAGCGTTCCTACGATGGTCCTAGACGCCTCGTCACAGCCTGAGAAACTAACTACACCTAAAGATAGAAATAGGAAAGCTATCTGCCCCGGAGCAGAACCCCAAAGATAATAGAAAGCCCCCAAACATGTAATGGCGGTTAGACAAGAGGAAATACTGACACAGAAAGAAAATAGTATGAGCAAACGCTGGGGCCCAAACTATCTAAATAGAAAAGGACAGGAAGGGTACTTACTGCAATCCCAGAAAACCCTGAAAAACACCAACTCTACTAATTTCAAAATCACCTGAGATCACACGACCTCTACCACCTAAATTAGTTCTCTGGTGTAACAAAAACAGCAGCCACTGAAAAAACTGCAAAAACAAAAGTACAAAACACAGTGGCTGGACTAAACTGAGAGGGCAAAGCCCCCGGAGGGGACCCAGAAGGCCCCCACAGAAGTGCAGGACAAAATGCAAAAATATAGCAAAAACACAAAATAAGAAATTGTCTTATCTGATAGCAGGAGATGCAGACACGACACAGCAGGCTACAAGGGAAACTGGAAAGAAGGATTCAGACCAGAACAATTGATCACCGGCAACCCTGATGGGAAAAATGATTCCCTTAATAAAGGACCAATCAGTAACACCTGATTCCAATCCTCACTAGTACCGCTTGTAACCACAGAGGGAGCCTCTGCTCAGAAGACACTCAAACCCATTCACAACACAATCCCAGCTTTCCACAGTGAAGAAAAAGACTGTAAACCCCACTGAGTTCAGAATGGTGCAAGGCCTGGAGGCCGCAAAGAGGCTACGGTATTTGAAACCCCAACAGTGCTGAACCATCACACTCTGCTCTCAAGAGTCCCAGTCACCGCAACGGTATTCACGGTGATCAACCTGGCCAGTATCTTCTTCAATGTTTCCCCTCCACCTGGAGGCCTGCTTTCACGCACCAGTGCAGTGCATATGGACAATGTTGCCTCAAGGTGCTCAAAACAAGCCCTTCAAGTTTCACCAAGACAATGTCCTCCATCCTCGTCAACTGGATTGTAGAATATGCAAGAGTCACTCTTCTACAACACGTGGATGACCTTCTCTTTTGTGTGGTTGACATCGACACCTGCACAGTCTATTCCTTGTCTCTCCACTCTACCTGGAAGAACAGCAACGTAAGGTCTGGAAGAACAAAGTCCAGTGATGCCAGAAGCAAGTTACATCGTGGGACACTGTATTGCCCACCAGACGAAACACATGTCAAAAGACTGGAAGACCACTATGGAGAAGATGGTTCCCCAACAACTCCAAGAATGCTGCAGGCCTTCCCTGGTCTAGTGTCGTATTGCAGAACCTGGATCCCTGATGCCTCAGTCCTAATGCAGCCTCTGTACGCTTGCATCAACGCAACCCCGCTCCTTCTATCAGACGCAGCCTTCAACCCATTCAGGAGATTGAAGAACTCCACAGTCTCAGCGCCAATACCAGGCCTACCTGACTATGAAAAGTCTTTCCGTCTACCTGATGGAAGAAAGAAGGTCATGCTACTGGAGTCCTGGCACGGATTCACAGGGGAAAACAGAGACTTTTAGGCTGCCTCTCAGCCCGCTTGGATCCAGTTGCAAGAAGAGCACCCTCCTGCCTGATGGCAGTATCTGCAGCACACACCCTTCTGGACAAGGCTGCTGACATCACTCTTGGACAGCCACTGGAAACTCTCACTCCACATGACATCTTGGCAATCTTCAATCAAGCTCAACCAACAGTAATCTCCCCACCGACAGGCATCTTTGTGGCGCCTCTATTGCCTTTGTCTCATAATGTCACCGTCTCCAGACCTACAGTCCTCAGCCCGGCCACTCTACTCCCACTCCCAAGGGGGGATACTTGGATGGCTCCAGATTGCAGATGATGAAGAAGTTTCAACACAGGAAGTGCAGTGACCAGCAATCAAGAAATCCTGTGGTCCAGAAGTCTGTCACCTAGCCTGTCAGCCCAGGAAGCAGAACTGATAGTGCTGACGAAGGCCTGCCAGATGGAGAAGGCAAGACTGCAAACATCTACACGGACTACAGGTACTCGCATGGCATAGCACACGACTTTAGACCCATCTGGGCTACAAGGGACTTCATCACAGCAAACTGGACAACCGTGAAGCATCATGGAGCCTTCAGGGACCTACTGGGTATACTCCAACTTCCAAAATGGTGGCAATTTGAAAAATCAAAGTGCATGGAAAACTGAGAACAGAAGAGGCGTGAGGCAATAACATGGCGGACATGGCAGCCAAAAAAGCAGCCAAAGGAAGACAACATGGAGAAGTGGGAGAGGTCGTAGAGCCGGACGGCTACTACATGACGACTGAAGACAAGAAACCTGACAAAGAGACGTCCTGGAATCTGCTCAAGAAGTTACAAGACCAAGCTCCAAAAGGAGAGAAGAGCTGAATGGGAAAAAAGCAACACGTGAAGAAGGAAGGCTATCAATAATAGACTTCAAACTCTGCCTACCACAAAGTATGCACCCTATGGTGGTCCAATGGGTACATGGACCCACATCCACATATCAAAGACACAGATGAATGTCTGATTGGTGCTTACTGGTTCGCTTCAGGGATCTCCACCCTAACAGCCAAATTCACCAACAGCTGTCTGACCTTTGGCAAATGCAAGCCTGGACGTATGGAAGAAAGTCCCCCTCACCTCATCTGGAAAGACCACTCTACCAGCTTCAAAGGATCCAGATAGACCACATCCAGATATCGCCAAGTGAAGGATTGAAATACGCCATTGTGGTCAAAAGAAGTATTTTCAAGATGAACAGAAGCCTTCCAAGTCAGCAAAGACTACTGCAACGAAGCTACTTTCGGAAAATAGTGTGCAGATACGGGGCTCCAGAAATGATAGAAAGTGATCAGGGACCCGCATTCACAGCAAATCTGACACACAGACCCGATTAGCAGTAGGGTCAGACCTAGGCCTACACACTCCTTACCACCCCAGAGCAGCAGGAAGGTAGAAAAAACTGAATGAAACACTTAAGAATAGAATGCTGAAAAATTGCCCAAAAGACACGCAAACCATGGCATGACACACTCCTAATTGCACTGTTTAGCGTAAGGCACACTCCCAGAGACCCAGAAAAGCTGTTTCGTGCCTGCATCTCTGCTAACAGATAAGACTTTTTCTTCTTTAGTTTTTTTGGTGCTTGCAGTTTAGTTTAGCCACTGTTGTGTTGTTCATTTGCCTTTTCCAGTTTTTTCAGTGGTTGCTGTTTAGTTTTTGTTACACCAGAGAACTAATTTAGGTGGTAGAGGTCGTGTGATCTCAGGTGTTTTTGTAATTAGTAGAGTTGGTACTTTTCAGGGTTTTTTGGGGTTGCAGTAAGTGCCTTTCCTATCCTTTTCTATTTAGGAAGTTTGGGCCCCAACGTTTGCTCATACTATTTTCTGTCTGTGTCTGTATTTCCTCTTGTCTAACCGCCATTACATGTTTGGGGGCTTTCTATGTTCTTTGGGGATCTGCTCCGGGGCATATAGCTTTCCTTTTTCTATCTTTAGGTGTAGTTAGCTTCTCAGGCTGTGACGAGGCGTCTAGGACCAACGTAGGAACGCTTCACGGCTGCCTTTAGTTGTGGTGGTTAGTCAGGGTACTGCAATCCCATAGATTCCAACCTTTCTGGTGTATTGCCTTTTTTTGCCTGCTCTCCTCAGCTACCAAATCATAACACTTATGTAATTGAATTGGTCAAAAACTAATGTCCATTCTCGAGTTTTTCTCTTCACTGCCAGATTTGATGATCCTGTCCAAGAGCCCCAGATGACACCAACCTCTGTGTAACTAGAGGGAAAGCCTGTTTGGATCCACGTATCGCATTGCAAGGAAGCTCCCGTACCAGTAGAGACACCTAAGCCATGAAGGATGTCGTGGATGCTCTGACTGACCAGACAGATGACCTACTTGATGAGTTCAAGGCCAGAGACCAAGTTAAAGCAGGATTTGAGTCACTATTGCCACTAGTAACTATAAACAAAAATGTTGATTGGATAAATTACATCTATTATATCCAGCAGAGATTTGTTAACTTCACCATAGATGCTGTAAAAGGTTTGGCAGCACAGTTAGGCCCCACTTCCATTATGGCATTCCAGAATAGAATGGCTTTGGATATGATTCTAGCTGAGAAAGAAGGTGTTTGCAAAATGATCAAAGACACCTGTTACACCTACATCCCAGACAACACTGGCCCAAATGGTAAAGTCACAATGGCAATACAGAAACTTACTGAGTTATCAGAGGAACTGAAACAGAACTCAGGTGTCACTGACCCATGGGATCGATACTTTGGGTGGATGAGTGGGTGGCAGAAAATGTTGGCACAGGTTGGGACAGCCATTATGGGGGTTCTCATTTTTGCATTAATTACTGGTTGCTGTGTAATTCCTTGTATCCGCAGGAAAATGGAAAAAACTGTTCAAGAGACAACCAATTTGATGCCACTCACCATCTTGGACCTCGCACCAGTCCGGATGGAACTGCCTGGCTTGACCAGATCTCCGAACTACCTCCAGACTGAGAATACACATCCTTGATGAAACATCCTATCAACTATGAGATTATGATTGCAAACACATAAACCCCCGACAGGGACAGTCCTCCTGACCGCCCATTTGCGAAAAGTCTGTATTCGGTGGGGGAGGCATGTACTAGGGGGGTCTCAACTTGCCGGCAGCACAAAAGAGTTGCAGCGCTTTGGGCCAGGAGCAGGTTTTTAGGGCAAGTGGTATCTAAGGGGGGACTGTCATGGAAATGTATATGTATTCCATATATTAAAAGTATATTCACATATATATATTTACAGTTCACAGTTAGATAGATCTCACTTGCTAAAAATCCTGTGCTCATGCCAGCTATAATCAGTCATTTTAAACGAATCCGGCCTTCATAAGGCCTTCATAAGGAACAAGTACATGGAGTCTTATTAGATATCTGTTGTTTACCTTATAGTCTTGCAAGACAACTAGGTCAAAAGAATATAAAACAATAATTCTGCAACTTCAGCTCTTTTACCATGATTATCATAATTATCATATTTACACTAGAACAGCCAATAATCTAGCAGCTTTTAATTGTATGTTAATTGACTAACCAGCCCCTTTTTGTAAACGTATAAAACCTTGAATGAATAATAAATGTATGTCTTTGACGAACTGCTATACTGACACTTCCGTGTGGACAGTCTCATTTCGTTCTGAGCGCTCAAAAAGACATTAAATAGAGATTTGGAAAAGCAAGCAGCAAACACGGAAGGATAAATTTATCCTAATTAAATTTCCATAACATGCTGACGAAGGAATCCCAGAATTCTGAAACGTGTTGGATTATTGGTCCAGATCGTGCTCCGTAGCTAATCACGTGATCAACCACATGACTGTGACATCACGTAAGGTCCTGCAAGCTGATCGCACCTTGCTGGTTTTTATTGAGGATACTTGACTCACGTGCAACGCGGGACATATACACTGAGGGACACCTGTCACTGGCCGGGACAGCACCCCAGAAGACTGGCTACAGTAACTACTTCTTTACACCTCGGAAGGACTCCATCCAATGTGGTCACCACTGACACTAGTCCATTGGACACATCTGCCTCACATAAGGTAAAATTGTTTATCTTAAGTGGCTCCACATGATTTTCTTCTCCAATTATTCAGAGTGTATAACTGCTTAGATTTAAGAGTGGGAAATAGCTTATTAAATACGCCATCTTGCATGTTTTTTAAAAGTCTTCTATGCTCGCTTTTTATTAACTACAAAAATCGCATTTGACTAAGGCCCAGTTCTTGAATTTTAGGATACATTTCAGTGCAAATAACACTTACATATTTGAGTTGATAATCTTATTACTCAGGCAAAAGTGATAACGTTGTCTCTATAGGATAACTCAATTTACATTTGGAAGGCTCAAGAAGGTCAGCTGATCACTTAGTAGCAGGGGGTTCCCACTGATTTTACTAAACATCTGCAGACCTCTTTCATAGACAGCCATGTTAGAAACAACAAGAGGTTGAATTACAGGACCATTGTTTATTAGTTCAAACGTGGAATTTTTTCAAATCATAAAGAATAAAGATGATCGTTGACATAACTTCTAAAAATATAAATTGTTACCAAAAATTATCTTTTTGATATAAATGTGGAGAAGATGGCTATTACCCCCTCTGAAGATGCCTGTCATTGTATCCTGTGTACACTGTACTTTTTATGTGTGTTTCCTCATGTAAGCTGTAGTTTCCTGTTAGTCAGGGGTGACAGGGTTAACTCTAGAGCCAGCCCATAATTGGGGAGGAGTAGATGAGCACTAGTAGTCAGTTTCTGCTTTCATAGTTAGTCTAGAGAGAGCTAGAGAGAAGAAAGGACACCCTCAGTGATTTCTATTCATCTTTGGCTATGTGCGAAGAAGCAGATCCACAAAATAGCACGTTAAGCGATCAAATGAGCAGGCAAATTGGGTCACCCACTGGAAGTAGATATTTAAGCAGGCTGAGGGTCACAGGATAACATATTGACCGATGTGGCTCTGTCCTGGGAAGATGAAGGCCCTCAGCGAAGCCAGTTTTCATATTCAACATTCTACACAAGTAATGTACCGCCATCCGCACCCGTCAAGTATAATCCTCTGCTATATTGTGCAGAAGAAAAAGTCAAGCATTGCAATAAGGCTAGGTTCACATTAGCGCCTGTGTGCGCAGCGTATCATCTGCATGCACAAACGCATGCCAAAACTCATGCTAACGCAGCGTTTTTTATCCGCATCAGCTTACACATGACGCAAAAAAAACGCTGCATGTGCATGCGTTTGTATGCGTTTTGGCAAATGTTTGCGTTATTTATGTGCATGCATTCGATATTTCCAGGTGCTGTAATTAGCTTCTGGACATGCGCAGTCTGAAGTCAGCATGTGCATCAAACGCATCCATGCGCATGTCCTTGCATACCAATGCGTTCCCATGGACAGTTGTTTTGACGCACTCATCCGCATGCGCATGACTGCACATATTTGATGGATTTTTGACGCTTCACAAAATGCAACATGTGTTCGTTAGACACCATAGCACACCGCGAAACGATGCATGCGTACGCAAACGCATGTGAACGCAGACAAACGCATGTCCCTGTGTACACCATGTTAAAGATATGTATTCATGACGCATGCGGATCTATGCGGAACAAACGCTGTGCACCAGTACGCTAATGTGAAACCAGCCTAATTGAGTAATACTTGTTTCTGAGTAGTAGTTCTACTATTGTTTCTCATTTGAACTGAAACATTCTGCTAAATGACACTTAAAATAAAAGTAAAAGTGTGAGATTTTATAGTGATCGCTTTTCTCATGATGTTTATAATAAGAAAATAAGCAAGGGCAATACAAGCAATGTCTTTGAAATTGAGTACTTTGTCTCAATGCATCTAATGAAAAAATCCCATTACCTTGTATAGTCCTTTGCTGACTTGCTTTTAAGAAATGCCACCCTTTCATATAAAATAATGCAATATTCAATTCAGTAAATATTCAGATTGCTGATTACTTGTACTTCATAATTTCACACCGATATAAAACAAAAGATTCATTTACTTTATCTTTCGCAGTGGACATTAAATATTAGGTGAAGACTGGCTGAGTGCCTTTCATGCATTAATCATAATAATGATAAAACACTTGCATACATTATAGCATATTACATGCTAAACTAAGATTATTATTTGTTTTCTTTCTAAGGGAAATATATTTTTGACTTTATTGAAATTGTTTGATACTCATTAGCAAAAAAATATCCCTACTGCTGTTCCAGGAATAGCTTGGCTGCTTTGAAATTCATTTAGATGAACCCATAAAAGGCTCATGTTTATTTAAGAATTATAAAGCCGGTCTGATGTGGATTTTCAAAGTAAGTACACCTGTCTCACTATGTCTAAGAAATATATTAGTACATCAGCCTCATCAGGTCTAAGAAAGCTATTAGAAAATGTGTGTAGTTTGTATAGTGAAATTAGGTGACAGACCCTTTCAATTCTGGTGGTCTGCATTTGTTTATCTTGATGTGCATTTTCAATATGCCTCAGCAGGACATTATCTCCTTCATAAATGCCACGCTTCATATATGAACCATATTGGAAGCCAATACTTAGCACCTAGCATTACACAAATCATTCGCTGTTGACACAGAAACACAACAGTTGTACCTGTGTGATTGACTACTGTGGCATTCGCAAGATAGTCACCACCCAACGGCAAGATAGAAAAATCTGATCCTGACTACTACCATTGTGACATTATTATTAATAGCTCTTTGCCCCTTTCAGTGCAATGTATTAACAAACATAAAATGTACAATGAAGTCTCGTTTATGAAAAAATAAATAAATAAATAAAATACACAAAAATAAAAATCAATTACCTATATAATAAAGTGTTTTTATAAATATACTGTATATATATTATATACTTGCCTTGTATTCTGTCCGTTCAGATGTGTCCGTATCTCAGAATTCCAAGCTGCGGAAGTTCACTGACCGCCATATTGGGACACCCAAGTGATGGGTATCTCAATATGGAAACTGCTGGTGGTACCAGCCTCTTGCGCGGTACCACCAGCGGAACACCGTCGCACCACACTCACACACACACACACATACACACTGTATACGCTGTATGCACCACAAACACATACACACTGTATACTGTACTCCGTACACACAACAAACACACACTGTATATGCCGTACGCACCACACATACACACTGTATACGCCGTACGCACCACATACACACACACTGTATACGCCGTATGCACCACACACGCACACACTGTATACGCCGTACGCACCACGCACACACTGTATACGCCATACACACACACTGTATATGCCATACGCACCACACACACACACTGTATACACCGTACGCACTACACACACACACTGTACACGCCGTACACACACACACTGTATACTCCGTATGCACCACATGCACACACACTGTATATGCCGTACACACCACACACACACACACTGTATACGCTGTACACACCACACACACACTGTATATGCCATGCGCACCACACACACACGCAATGTATGCTCCGTACGCACTACACACACACTGTACACGTCATACACACACACACTGTACACTGTGTTCCAAATTATTATGCAAAAATTGTTTAGGAGTGATAAGGTGAGAATTTTTTTGTTTGACAGGTAAACTCATTGATGGTGATGTGTGTCAGGGCTCTTTATATCACTGTAAGCAATTGCAGACACCAGTGCTAATTAGTTTGGCAGGTGTGTCCAATGAAAGGCAAGACTACTTAACAAGGCTGTCCCACATTATTAAGCAGCCTACATTTTCTGCCAAAATGGGACAGAAAAAGGATGTGTCGGCTGCTGAGAAGCAACAAATTGTGGAGTATTTAGGTCAAGGCATAACTACAATCAACATTGCAAGACACTTCATCGTGATCATCGCACAATCAAGAAGTATGTAGCTGATTCACAGTACACACGTGTGCGTGCTGATAAGGGAAAATTGAGGACTCTTTCCTACAGGCAATTACATCAGGTTAAAAGAGCAGCGGCAAAAAAGTCTTGTCATAGCAGCAGACAAGTTTTTGAAGCTGCTGGTGCCTCCAACGTCCCCCGAACAACAAGATGCAGGGACCTTCAGAGGTTTGCAGCTGTGCGTAAGCCATCCTGTCGACCTCCTCTATCCACTGCACACAAGCAGAAACAGCTCCAGTGGGCCAAACAATACATGAAGACTGACTTCAAAACTGTTTTGTTCACCAATGAATTCCGTGCAACGCTCGATGGTCCAGATGGATGGAATGGAGGATGGCTGGTTGATGGACACCCCATGCAAACATGGCTACGGCGCCAACAAGGAGGAGGTGGAGTAATGTTTTGGGCTGGAATCATGGGGAGAGAGATTGTCGGCCCCTTTAGGATCCCTGAAGGGGTAAAGATGAACTCCATAGTGTATGTTGAGTTTCTCAAACAGCACTTCCTGCCATGGTTCAAGAAGAAGAACCGTGCATTCCGCAGCAAGATCATTTTCATGCATGATAATGCACCGTCTCATGCTGCACATAACACATCTGCATCTCTGGCTGCTATGGGCATAAAAGGGGAAAACTTATGGTGTGGCCCCCATGCTCCCCTGACCTCAACCCCATTGAGAACCTCTGGAACATCATCAAAAAGAGTCTATGATGGTGGGAGGCAGTTCACATCTAAGCAACAGCTCTGGGAGGGTATTATGTCCTCATGCAAAACAATTGAAGCAGAAACCATCCAAAACCTGACAAATTCAATGGACGAGAGAGTTCAGAAGCTCCTTTCGAACAAGGGGTCCTATGTGCGAATGTAATATCACCTAGAATAAAGTTTTGAGTTGAAAACTGTTTCATTTCCGTTTGTAAGAACCTGCTAATGCTTATAATTTCAAAAATGACCATTTTTTTGTTCTTTATTAAAATTAAAAGGTTGAAAACTCTGCTGTGCATAATAATTTGGAACATGCATTTTGAGTGCAGTTTGAGTGTTTTATTTTTTAAAAAATATACTGTTATCATAGGCAGTTTGTACAAAAACCTTTCAATTGTACTCTAATAGTTATTTGACTGGAAAATTACAATGACTGAAATTCATATAGGTAATTTGGAAAAATCTGAGAAAATATTATTTGCATAATAATTTGGAACACAGTGTATACGCCGTACTCACCACATGCACACACACTGTATATGCTGTAAGCACCACACACACTGAATACGCACCACACACACACTGTATACGCCATATACACACTGCATATGCCGTGCGCACCACACACACAATGTATACACCGTACGCACTACACACACTGTGCACGCCGTACACCGTACCCACCACACGCACACACTGTATAAGCTATACGCACCACACATACTGTATACGCCATACGCACCACACAGACACACTATATACGCCATACACACTGTATATACCGTACACACCATACACGCACACTGTATGCACCGTATGCACCACACATGCACACTGTACATGCAGTACACACACACTGTAAACGCCGTACACACCACACACACTGTATACGCACCACACACACACACTGTATACACCGTATGCAGCCTCTTGTGTGGTACCACCAGACAGCAGACAAGGGGGATAGCACATGGGGTAGACAGGTCAAAGAAGAGAGCACAGACGGGAGAAGTCAGCACATGGGGAAAGAGAGAGTGGATAGGTGGGTGAACACATGGTGGGGGAAGATTCTCAATGCTGCAAAGCCTGCCCCCCATCGTGACATTACCGCCCTCCCGAAGAATCTAGTATATACAGCACAGACGAAAAGTTTGGACACACCTTCTCATTCAATGATTTTTCTGTATTTTCCATGACTATGAAAATTGTACATTCACACTGAAGGCATCAAAACTATGAATTAACACATGTGGAATTATATACTTAGCAAAAAAGTGTGAAACAACTGAAAATATGTCTTATATTCTAGGTTCTTCAAAGTAGTCACATTTTGCTTTGATTACTGCTTTGGTCTGCTGAGCTGAGGCCTACTGACCATTGTCAGTGATAGTTCATGCTCCCAGGCTAGAGCAGCTGACCCGTATACCCTAGTGATCCTTCTGCCTCTGACTTCCTGTGTAAGTGTCTGACCCATTCCCTATCACTGACTTTGTGTATGTTTGGTGGTTTCCCTGCAGTGTATGACTCGGCTGGAACTCTGAACCCCGCCTCCTGTTTTTCTGTCTCTGATACCATGTTACCGACTGGCTTTTAACCCTCTAGCTTGGACCCTGACTCCCCTTTCCGTCTCACATTTTGGATAGCTTGTTTCCATCTGGCTCTGACTTCTGGCTTCTCTCTGACCACGTGCATTGCTTTGACCTCTGGTACTTCGTTTTCCTGTTTGTTGCTGATCCAGCCTGTCTGACTACTCTGCCGCCTCCTAGTGGTGGCCTGCACGTATGCACTGTAGTGCTACACGTTGAGTGCAATCCTTTTTCCCTTACCAGTGCCTCCTGATGGAGGTTGCGTGCAACTGCTCCGCAATTGCTTTACAGCTGCATCTACTTTATAGAGACTGCAGTAATAAACAGCAGAATTTATTAACTCAAAACCCTCTCTTTACACTGCTGTCCACCCTGTATTTCTCTTTTTAATACTGGATTGGGTGCTGAGGTAAAAAGAGTCTTTTTACACTGCTGTACACCTGGTCTTTCTCATCTAATACTGGATGGGATGCAGAGGTAAGAAGAGGCCACTCACATTGCTGCCAACCATGACAATCTGATCTAATACTGGAGGCACTAGGGGAGCTGAGGTAATAAGAGCCTGCTCACACTGCAGTACTAGCACAATTTTCATAACCAGTGGAGGGAAAGCCCATGGCTGAGGGCTGATTTTAACCCCTATCTGACATCGGGCGTAATAGTACACCGATGTTGGACTCCCCCTGCTTATATACAGCTGACATGTGCCCGCAATAGCAGTGGGTGGAATCGATCTCTGACAGTGGCATGTAACTTGCGCTTACCGGAAGCACGTCACTAAACCTGCCCATCGGTGACCCCGTCACATGATCACAGGTCACCGATAGGTCAGCATGACAAACAGAGGTCTCCGGCAGACCTCTATGATTGTCATAGCTGGATTGTTATGAGCACTGCCCAGTGGTCGGCTATCATAGCAAGTGAGCATTTCTGCTACATACAGGCGATCTGATCATCACCTGTATGTAGCAGAGCTGATCAGACAACTGCAGCTTCGAGTTGAAAGATGAAAGATGAAGATCAATGCACCATTTTTACACATGTCATGTACGACTCCATTGACAGTCCTTAAGTCAGCATAAGACTTTGCTCCTCTTACTAGAGTTGAGCGATACTTTCCGATATCCAAAAGTATCGGTATCGGAATGGTATCGCCGATATCCAAAAAATATCGGCGATACCCGATACCGGAAATCCAATGTAAGTCTATGGGACAGAAATATCGTAACTAAAAAAACCTCTTTCTTTCCTTGTAAACACTAAATATACACACATAGAATACATATATATATATATATATATATATATATATATGCATGTCATTGTGACATATATATATACATATATTTATAGTTTATACACTTCTACATAGTAAAATAGCCTCTGATTCAATTGCCGGGTAATGCCGGCTTTTGTGAAAAGACAGAAGCACCCGACATGAAATGACACTTGGTTTACATAGAGTTAACCATGTCTTTTCATGTAGTTTGATATCTGATTTGCACAAACAATTACATGAGTGGCTGTGTGCAAAATTTCACACCTGTAGGGGTTAATTAAAGGTGTAAATTCGTTGTAAAAAAAACAGACTTTTTTGCTACGAATTTACACCTTTAATTAACCCCTACAGGTGTGAAATGTTGCACACAGCCACTCATGTAATTGTTAGTGAAAACAATAGATCAAACAACTTGAAATGACATGGTTAACTCTATGTAAACCATGTGTCATTTCATGTCGGGTTCTGCATTTTCACAAAAGCCGGCAATTGAATTAGCGGCTATTATACTATGTAGAAGTGTATGAACTATAAATATAAATATATAATATATATATATATATATGTGTCACAAATTCAATGACATGTATATATATATATGAGGTGTAAAATTGTTGAAAAAAAATGCGTGGGCTCCCGCCCTATTTTCGCAACCAGACAGACAAAGTCAGCGAGTGGGGGCAGATAATAATAGCCCAGAGAGGGACCATTATTTTTGCCCCCCCCAGCTACTAACATCTGCCCCCAGACACCCCAGAAAAGACAAATCTATAATTAGATTCGCCCTTTCTGGCACTTTGCCCGTCTATTCCCATTGCCCTGTAGCGGTGGCGAATGGGTTAATAAGGGGTTAAAGCCACCTTGTATTGAAAGGTGACCTTAAGCCAGGTTAATAATTGAGAGCTGTCAATTAGACAACTATCAATTATTAATCCTATTGCATGAAATAAAAATAAAACACACACACTTTAATTAAAAATCGTTTTAATGAAATAAAGACACATGTTTTTGACCATCTTTTATTTTACTGCAAAAACAATTTCCTGTAATAAAAATAAAATAAAAAGCAAAATTATTCTTACCTATCCCATGCACAGTCAGGTCCCACGGTGTAATCCTTCAGAAAGGGTTAATGTTTACTGCAGGGACCGCAGCTAATGCTGCAGCCTCACAGTAAACCCCCAAATGAATGAGTTCCTCTCCTGGCTGACAGGAGAGGAAGTGGAAAGCTTAATTGATTGCTTTCCACTTTCACTTCAGGTCAGCCAGGGACACAATCAGTGACGTCAGAGGGAACTGATTAACAAAAATAGGGTTCCCTTCGAAAAAAAAATGGCGTGGGGTCCCCCCTATTTTTGTTAACCAGCCTGATGAACCAGACTGCTGAGCAGTGGCGTACCGTGAATGAAGCAGACCATGCAGCTGCTATGGGGCCCGGACAGGTGAGGGGGCCCGCGACGGTCGGGTAGCTGTGCTGACACAGTACTACCAGGGGGTCGGCGCTGTGTTCAGCGGTCAGGTGGTACCGCTCATTACAGTCATGAATATGCACATATTCATGACTGTAATGAGCTGTCCCGCGTGACCGCTGAACACTGGCGGCGGAGACCGCGGGAGAAGAGCAGGGGCTGCAGAGACCGCGCCGGCGGAAGGGTGAGTATAAGGGATATTTACCTGTCCCGTTCCACCGTTGCTCGCGTCTTCTTGCTGCAATGTTCAGGTCAGAGGGCGCGATGACGTCGCTAGTGCGCGCCGCGCCCTCTGCCTGATCATTCACTGCTGGAGGACCCCGAAGACAGCGGCACTCAGCAGTGGAGAGAGGACAGGTAAATATCTCAGGTGCCTGGGCCCTGAGCGAGCGGTGACATCGGCACCTGGTGTCACCCCCTGCTCAGGACACCGGCACCTGGCCCCCAGCGACGAGAGGTGAGTATGTCTTTTTTTTTTTGGTTGCAGCAGCTGCGGCAGCATAAGGGCCTATACTATGGAGCATCTATGGGGGCACAATCTATGGGGGCACAATCTATGGGGGCATGATCTATGGAGCATCTATGGGGGCACAATCTATGGGGGCATAATACATTTTTTTGTTTAATGTGTCCCCTCACTGTGCTGGCACTTTACATTTACAATGGCTCTGGGTTTTTTTTTTTTTGGGGGGGGGCCCATTCAGACTTTTGCTATGGGGCCCCATGATTTCTATGTACGCCCCTGCTGCTGCTGAGGCATGGTATTTAAGGCTGTTAAGGAGCCAATATCCATGGACCTTGCCAGCAGCGTCGGACTGGAGTACCTTGGGCCCACCAGAGAAAAATTATTCTTGGGGCCCACCATCATACTTCCCAACCTTTGAAGAAGGGAAAGAGGGACAAAGGCTGTGGCACGCTGTGCCTGCTGCAGCAAATTTTAGGCCATGCCACGTTGCACCACAGACTGTCCAGGAGTTGGTGGATGCTTTAGTCCAGGTGTGGGAGGAGATCCCTCAGGAGACCATCCGTCGCGCTCATCAGGAGCATGCCCAGAAGTTGTAGGGAGGTCATACAGCATACCTCCCAAGTTTTGAAGACAGGAAAGAGGGTTAAAGGCTGCAAATTTTAGGCCACGCCCCGACCACACCCATTTCACAGCTAATCACACCCATATCCTCGCCCCAAGCATACCCATTTAGCACTGCTGATCAAACTGACTGGTAATGAGGGCACAGTGGCTGGTACTGAGGAAAAGAAAGAAAGAGCAGCGAGAGAGAAAGAACAAACAGAGAAAGAAAGAGAGGAAAGAAAGAAAAGAGAGAGAGAAAGACTAGAGAGAGAAAGAAAGACTAGAGAGAGAGCCAGAGGCGTAGCTAGGGTTTTGGTTTAGTGGGGGCGAAACTTCTGAGTGGGCCCCTAATCAGAGAACCTCGGCAAATGACCGCGCTGTTGCCAAAAATAATCTATATATAAAAAGACCAATATTGATATTACCGCCATATGGTCTGTGGTAAATAATACCAGTCCTACAGAACATATAATAGATTACAGCACAGGTACAGATAATGACTTACCGCTGATGTTCTTTCTAATGGAATTGTTCACTTTTCATGTCTTTTCCATCTGGCCCAGACCGACATGATGACTTCTCCAGCCAGGACTGGACTGCAGAGATTACAACAAAGACACATTTCACTTCTCATATTTTTAGCACTATCACGGTCACCAATTGGTCTATTCTCAACCTGCACAAACTCCTCATCCTGCTGATACCCCAATACTGAGCCGCTGCTGCCATATGTGTCCCTATTTCTGCACCTGATACCCCAATACTGAGCTGCTGCTGCTGCCGTATGTGTCCCTATTACTGCACCTGCTGTGTGGTTCTGTGTGACCTCTAAATTTTAAAGCACCCCTCTAGAATATAGTAATGCCGGGTGCAAGTGCCCTAGAAAACAGTGCCCACATTTTGTCCCCTAGACTGTAATAATGCCCTGTGTGCCCCTTTGACAGTCACAGTAACCCGAGTTCCCCTATAACAATAAGTGTCCACTTTACATTTAATAATGTCTCAAGTCTCCCCCTGTACATCTCCCCTATACACAGAATAATGCCCCTCACTGGATATATACTGACCCCTTAATGTCCTCAAACTATTTAATGGGTCCAACACTGTATGATGGCCCCTAGATAGCATCCATACAGCATAATACACCAGATAGTCCTCAATATAGTTTAATGCACCCCCATAGGCAGCCTCTATATTATAATAAACCCCCATAGGCAGAGTCTATAATATAATGCACCACCATAGGCAGCCGCTATATTATAATGCACCCCCATAGGCAGCCTCTGTAGTATAATGCATCCCCATAGGGAGTCTCTGTAGTATGATGCACCCCAATATGGAGCCTCTGTAGTATAATGCAGCCCCCATATACAGCCTCTGTAGTATAATGCACCCCCCATATACAGCCTCTGTAGTATAATGCACCCCCATTAAATAAAAAAAAAAAAACAATGCTCACCTCCCGGCTCCTGTGCTGCTCACTGTTCTCCCTCTCAGCGTCTGACAGCGGGTGCCGGCAGGTGATGTCATCGCGCCCGCTGTCAGACGCTGAGAGGGGGATTATGGGAGAGAAGGAGCGCTCGCTCCTTCTCTCTCTATGCGGTCAGCTGTATCGGCTGGATGCCGATACAGCTGACCCTCCGATGACGGGTGGGGGGCCCACTGCTGGCACCGGGCCCCCCCACCGCCTGTTCAGGCCCCATAGCTTCCGGGTGGCAGAGCAGGGAGAGCGATTCTCCCTGCTCTGCCACAGAATGTAACTGTATCGGCGTGCTGTGCGACCTATCCTTTCAAATCATGGCCCACCACGCAGGAGCTGGGGCCCACCGAAGGTTTCTCCGGTGTCCCGGTGGCTCAGTCCGACCCTGCTTGCCAGCCTGATAATACCAGGCCACAGCAGTCTGCATATCTTGGCTGGTTAACAAAAATAGGGGATCCCGTCGAAAAAAATTGGCGTGGGGTCCCCCCTATTTTTGTTAACCAGCCAGATGAAGCAGACTGCTGAGGCCTGGTTTTTCAGGCTGTTAAGGAGCCAAGATCCATGGACCTTGAACGCCTGATAATACCAGGCCACAGCAGTCTGCATATCTTGGCTGGTTAACAAAAATAGGGGATCCCCTCGAAAAATATTGGCGTGGGGTCCCCCCTATTTTTGTTAACCAGCCAGATGAAGCAGACTTCTGAGGCCTGGTTTTTCAGGCTGTTAAGGAGCCAAGATCCATGGACCTTGCCAGCCTGATAATACCAGGCCACAGCAGTCTGCATATCTTGGCTGGTTAACAAAAATAGGGGATCCCCTCGAAAAAAAAAACGGCGTAGGGGTCCCCCTATTTTTGTTAACCAGCCAAGTAAAATGCAGACTGCTGTGGCCTGGTATTAAAAGACTGTCAAGGCCCATGGATTTTGGCCCTCAACAGCCTGATAATACCAGGCTACAGCAGCCCCACATTTGGCGCATCAAAAGATGTGCCAATTGTGGCACTTTACCCGGCTCTTCCCACTTGCCCTGTAGCGGTGGCAAGCGGGATAATAAGGGGTTAATGTCACCGATGATTGCACGGTGACAATAAGCCCGGTTAATAATGGAGAGGCGTCAATAAGACACCGATCCATTATTAATCCCAAAGTTTTTAAATGTTTAAAAAAAAGACACAGCAAGAAAAAAGTATTTTAATGAAATAAAAGAGACAACACAGTTTTCATTTATTTTATTATACGCTCATTCCTGCGACGCCATCGATCTCCTGTAAAAAAAGGAAAAAAACAAACCAACAGTATACCACCTGTCCGACGCAGTCCATAGTAACGAGTGTCCCACGACGATCCAGCTCTGCTACATCGGAATGCCAGGCAGAGCCTGACATCCCGGCGCAGCACAGCTGATTACCTGCTTCCCCGGCGGTGACATCATCGGACTGCTTTAACGGCCGCGATTACCCAGCAGTCACTGCAGTTATCGCGAGAAACTGCATGTGACCGCCAGGGAGAAGATGATGGCGGCCATCAAGCAGTCCAGGACGAGACCACCGGAGATCTTCTGCCGGGTAAGTGCTGCTGACTCCTGACAGACCCGACCGACGGACACTGACAGTGACAGTGACATTCCGATTCTGGTATCCGATATGACGAAAATATCGGTACTCGGAATCGGAAGTCCGATACAGCTAATATCGGCCGATACCCGATATTTGCAGTATCGGAATGCTCAACCCTACCTCTTACGTGAAGTAACAGGAGTCTTAGGTAATACAGCTCATCATCTGTTAAAGAGATTGTATACATTCGGGCAATTGATTTCCCAAACTGAGCACGTCATTTTTTCCATCCTGGTACAGCTTTTCTATTCCAGAGATAGTGTTCAGGGATTTCACTGTACACATACTGACGGGCGGAAGTGTCAACTCTGTTTAGCTCAAAATAAGCCTTCAGAGTAGAGGCTTTTGAGTCCGAAATAACCATATCCACATTACCATCTTCCAAAAACACTTGCTGCATGTTTTCAAGGTGAACATCAAGCCTTTTATGTGACGCATCATGCATTTTATTTTTTCTGATTCTCCACATGCCCTCAGGGGCGCTTATATACCAAGAATCTTGGTACATGACTGGTTCATTCCAGTTTAGTGAATTAAGCTTGATATTGGCACAGTCATGTCCTTTGTATACATATTTGAAAATATATTTAACACTTTTTATTGAAGCACATATCTCAATATTGATATGGCAATTGTACTTGAGTAATAAATAAGGGTTGTATGGAACTACCCATCTGTTGTCGATTTCTCGCTTCCTCGTCTGGTTTTCCCAGTATTGCGTAGACGGTACTGTGGGTAACCATCAACACTGGGGTTTGTCTCTGTATTAAATTCCTTTGGGAATATTTTTGCGCATTGACCATCTGCCATGCCTATAGCACCAGGTTGATCTTTGCCACATGGGCCATGAATCATGTGCTTCATCACTGCCTCATGCAGTTTTGGATTTGCAGTCTCATTTGGGATTTCAGCAGAGACCAATTCATCAATTATTTCTTTGTCCCTCGGTTTATCTTCCTCTCTGAGGATGAAGAGCATGTGAGCGTGTGGTAGTTTACGCTTTTGAAATTCTATTACATGCATATAGGCAACTACACGGCCAAAAATGTGTTTTTTTAAAAATCGCGTTAAGCACAGCTTGGAGTTTGATTTTAAATACTAGTGCAACTAAATCTGGTCTGAACTCTGGCCTTTGCCATGGTTCTAAGTTTTCAGTAATTTCTTTCCACTTTGGGTTACAGGTCATCGTAACAAAAAGATCTGGCTTTCCGAATTTTTGGACAATTGTCATGGAATCTTGGTAATTTTGCTGCATAGCTCTTGGGCTTCCAATGAAAGTGGATGGTAAAATTACTGGTGTCCCAGCTTTTAGCCCTTGGTGTAACGCAGCACACCTCCCGTGAGTCCCCGACGCGCGTTTCGCACCTCGCTTCTTCGGGGGCGATGTGTGCATTCCCTGATTAGCGTACTTAAATATACCGCCATATCAATAGGACACAGTGACATGCATAAGTGCGCGTTAAGGCGTCACTTCCGGCGTCGCAGATGCGATGCGCTCCAGAAGCAATCGCTCCAGTGACGTCAATTGGAATGCATCGCACTGAGTCAACGCCTTCAGACGACGGGAGCAGCACAGATGCAACGGCGACGAGCGCTGTATCAGCAAGAAGTCAAAAATAGTAACTATTTTTGACTTCTTGGTGATACAGCGCGTCGACTCAGTGCAATGCGTTCCAATTGACGTCACGGGGTCTCACAGGAGGTGTGAGGACACGAACACACCATTGGCAAGGTAACCTATATGTTGTATATATTTGTTGAAATTTATGGTTACTAACTATAGGTCTTTAGGCGGATATGGCCACAGATATATAGTGGACCAGCCATGCTCATGCAGGTTTTTGCAGTATTTTCTGCTATGAATCGCACATAATTATTTAAACCTGCATGTATGGGCGTTTTAGGCTCTTAAATTACTCTGTCTCTCCCCTTACATATGGGGTTTATTTGGTTTTCCTTGCCTTGGATTACCATTTTCTACATACATTTTTGGTGTTCTCACCCACCCTGTTATGTTTCGGTAGCTGAGGAGTGCAGGTAAAAAAGGCAATACACCAGAGCAGTTGGAATCTATGAGATTGCAGTACCCTGACTAACCACCACAACTAGAGGCAGCCGTGGAGCGTTCCTACGTTGGTCCTAGACGCCTCGTCACAGCCTGAGAAACTAACTACACCTAAAGATAGAAATAGGAAAGCTATCTGCCCCGGAGCAGAACCCCAAAGATAATAGAAAGCCCCCAAACAAGTAATGGCGGTTAGACAAGAAGAAATACTGACACAGAAAGAAAATAGTATGAGCAAACGCTGGGGCCCAAACTAACTAAATAGAAAAGGATAGGAAGGGTACTTACTGCAATCCCAGAAAACCCTGAAAAGCACCAACTCTACTAATTTCAAAATCACCTGAGATCACACGACCTCTACCACCTAAATTAGTTCTCTGGTGTAACAAAATCAAAACAGCAGCCACTGAAAAAACTGGAAAAAGCAAAAGTACAAACATCAGTGGCTGAACTAAACTGAGAGGGCAAAAGCCCCCGAAGGGGACCCAGAAGGCCCCCAAAGAAGTGCAGGACAAAATGCAAAAATATAGTACAAAAACAAAAAGAAGAAAATGTCTTATCTGTTAGCAGGAGATGCAGACACGACACAGCAGGCTACAAGGGAAACAGGAATGAAGGATTCAGACCAGAACAATTGATCACCGGCAACCCTGATGGGAAGGTGACGCCCTTATATAAGACCAGTCAGTAACACCTGATTCCCAGTCCTCACAATCTTCACTGAACAGACCAGTACCGCTTGTAACCACCAGAGGGAGTCTCTGCTCAGAACTCATCTCAAACCCATTCACAACAGTACCCCCCCCTTGAGGAGGGGTCACCGAACCCTCATTTGAGCAACCAGGTCGGTCAGGATGAGTTCTATGATACGCACGGATGAGTCTCCTAGCATGGATGTCCGAAGCAAACACCCAAGAATTGTCTTCCTGACCATAACCTCTCCACTTAACCAAATACTGGAGTTTCCGTCTAGAAAAACGAGAATCTAATATTTTCTCAACCACATACTCCAGATTGCCCTCAACCAAAACAGGGTCAGGAGGCACAGCAGCAGGAACCACTGGCTCAACAAACCTCTTCAACAAGGACTTGTGGAACACGTTATGGATCTTAAATGTCCCTGGAAGAAGCAAACGAAAAGAAACAGGATTAAGAATCTCAGTGATCTTATAAGGTCCAATGAACCTAGGCTTAAATTTAGGAGATGCTACTCTCATAGGAATATTCTTTGAGGACAACCAGACCAAGTCCCCCACTTTAAACCGAGGACCATCAGTCCTATGCCGGTTAGCAAACCGCTGGGCCTTCTCCTGAGAGAGGGACAACCTCTCCACTACCTGGTCCCAAATCTGTTGCATACGCTCCACAACAGAGTCAACACCTGGACAGACAGAAGCCTCCGTCTGTCCTGAAGAAAATCGAGGGTGAAACCCAGAATTACAGAAAAACGGAGACATCAAAGTGGCAGAGCTAGCCCTATTATTAAGAGCAAACTCAGCCAAAGGTAAAAAAGAGACCCAGTCATCCTGATCAGCAGACACAAAGCATCTAAGATAAGTCTCCAATGTCTGGTTTGTTCTCTCAGTTTGACCATTGGTCTGAGGATGAAATGCCGAGGAGAAAGACAATTGAACACCCAGTTTAGAACAAAAAGTCCTCCAAAATCTGGAAACAAACTGGACTCCTCTGTCAGACACAATGTTCTCAGGAATGCCGTGTAAACGAACCACGTGCTGAAGGAACAACGGCACCAATTCAGAGGAGGAAGGCAACTTAGGTAATGGCACAAGATGTATCATTTTGGAAAACCTATCACAAATTACCCAGATGGTGGTCATTCTCTGAGAAACAGGAAGGTCGGAAATGAAATCCATAGAGATATGGGTCCATGGTCTCTTGGGCACAGGCAATGGCATCAACAAACCACTAGAGCGAGAGCAAGGCTTGGAGCGAGAGCAAGTCCCGCAGGACTGCACAAATTCCCTGACATTACGAAACAAGGTAGGCCACCAAAAGGACCGACTAACCAAGTCTCTGGTACCAAAAATTCCGGGATGCCCAGCCAATGCGGAACAATGAATCTCAGACATCACACTCTTTTTCCACTGGTCCGGGACAAACAATTTTCCAACAGGGCAGCACTCGGGCCTATCCTCCTGACACCCCTCCAGAGCAAGTCTCAAATTGGGCGAGATGGCGGAAAGAACTACACCCTCTTTCAAAATAACAGAAGGATCAGATAACTCAGGAGAGTCCGCAAGGAAACTCCTCGAGAGGGCATCCGCCTTAACATTCTTAGTGCCAGGAAGAAAGGAAACCACAAAATTAAAACGTGTGAAAAACAAGGCCCACCTGGCCTGTCTAGGATTGAGTCGCTTGGCAGATTCCAGATAGACCAGATTCTTATGGTCCGTAAGGACCACCACCTGATGTTTGGCTCCCTCCAGCCAATGTCTCCACTCTTCAAAAGCCCACTTCATGGCCAATAACTCCCGATTACCCACGTCATAATTACGTTCAGTAGGAGAAAATTTTCGAGAGAAAAAGGCACAAAGGTTACTTTTAGAGGTCTCTGGATCTTTTTGGGACAAAACGGCACCTGCCCCAATTTCAGAGGCATCAACCTCCACCTGAAATGGCAGAGAAACATCAGGCTGCCGTAGAACAGGAGGAGAAGTGAATCTCTGCTTAAGTTCCTGAAACGCAGAGACTGCCTCAGGAGGCCAATTCACCACATCAGAACCCTTTCTGGTCAAATCAGTTAATGGTTTAACAATAACCGAGAAATTACCAATAAATTTACGATAAAAATTGGCAAAACCCAAAAATCTCTGAAGAGCCTTTAATGAAGTAGGTTGGACCCAATCACAGATGGCCTGAACCTTGACCGGGTCCATTTCAATAACAGATGGGGACAAAATGAATCCCAGAAATGAGATCCTCTGTACGCCAAAAAGACACTTTGATCCCTTCACATACAGAGCATTCTCTCTCAAAATCTGGAACACAGTTTGAACATGTTTCACATGAGAGTCCCAGTCATTAGAAAAAATCAAGATATCATCCAAATAAACAATCAGAAATTTGTCCACAAAATCCCTGAAAATGTCATTCATGAAGGACTGGAAGACGGAAGGAGCATTAGTGAGCCCAAAGGGCATCACTAGGTACTCAAAATGCCCTTCAGGGGTATTGAATGCCGTCTTCCATTCATCCCCGTGCTTAATGCGAATAAGGTTATACGCCCCCTGAGGTCAAGCTTGGTATACCAAGTAGCGTTTTTCACCCTGGAAAACAGGTCAGAAATCAAGGGTAACGGGTATTGATATTTCACAGTAATATTGTTCAAGAGACGATAATCAATACACGGCCTTAATGAACCATCTTTTTTGGCCACAAAGAAAAAACCGGCACCTAAGGGTGAAGAGGATGGTCTGATATGACCCTTCTCCAATGATTGCTTGATATAAGACCGCATAGCGTCATGTTCAGGTACAGACAAGTTAAAAAGGCGACCTTTAGGGAATTTACTACACGGCACTAATTCAATAGCGCAGTCATAGCTCCTATGGGGAGGCAAGGATGCAGATTTACTTTCGCTAAACACATCAAAAAATCAATCAAAAAGTCAGGAACATCCTGAGCCTGGGGGGAGGCAGAAAAAACAGGAGTGTTGGTATTAACACATTGGCAGCCCCAACTGGTTACAGACACAGATTTCCAATCCAAAACAGGATTATGAGACTGTAACCAAGGGAAACCCAGCACGATAATGTCATGCAGATTATACAGAACCAAAAATTTGCAGCACTCCTGGTGATCAGGTTCAACCCTCATTATCACCTGAGTAGAAAAATGGGGTTTATTCTCAGCCAAAGGGGTAGAATCGATCCCCAGTAGGGAATAGACTTCTGTAGGGGTATCAAGGGAAACCCACAACGTTTAGCAAAATCATAATCCATCAGGTTAATAGCTGCTCCAGAATCAACGAAAGCCTGAGCAGAAAATGAGGACAGAGAGCATATCAGAGTGACAGTTAATAAAAACTTAGTCTGAACACTATCCAAGACAACTGAGCGTGCAAAACGTCTTCCCCGCTTAGGGCAGACTGAAATAGCATGAGAGGCATCACTGTTATGTTATGGTAGCTGAGGAGTGCAGGTAAAAAAGGAAATACACCAGAGCAGTTGGAATCTATGAGATTGCAGTACCCTGACTAACCACCGCAACTAGAGGCAGCCGTGGAGTGTTCCTACGTTGGTCCTAGACGCCTCGTCACAGCCTGAGAAACTAACTACACCTAAAGATAGAAATAGGAAAGCTATCTGCCCCGGAGCAGAATCCCAAAGATAATAGAAAGCCCCCAAACAAGTAATGGCGGTTAGACAAGAGGAAATACTGACACAGAAAGAAAATAGTATGAGCAAACGCTGGGGCCCAAACTATCTAAATAGAAAAGGACAGGAAGGGTACTTACTGCAATCTCAGAAAACCCTGAAAAAACACCAACTCTACTAATTTCAAAATCACCTGAGATCACACGACCTCTACCACCTAAATTAGTTCTCTGGTGTAACAAAAACAAAACAGCAGCCACTGAAAAAAAACTGGAAAAAGCAAAAGTACAAAACACAGTGGCTGGACTAAACTGAGAGGGCAAAAGCCCCCGGAGGGGACCCTGAAGGCCCCCACAGAAGTGCAGGACAAAATGCAAAAATATAGCAAAAACACAAAATAAGAAATTGTCTTATCTGATAGCAGGAGATGCAGACATGACACAGCAGGCTACAAGGGAAACTGGAAAGAAGGATTCAGACCAGAACAATTGATCACCGGCAACCCTGATGGGAAAATGACTCCCTTGCATAAGACCAATCAGTAACACCTGATTCCCAGTCCTCACAATCCTCACTAGTACCGCTTGTAACCACCAGAGGGAGCCTCTGCTCAGAACTCATCTCAAACCCATTCACAACAGTACCCCCCCCTTGAGGAGGGGTCACCGAACCCTCATTTGAGCAACCAGGTCGGTCAGGATGAGTTCTATGATACGCACGGATAAGTCTCCTAGCATGGATGTCCGAAGCAAACACCCAAGAATTGTCTTCCTGACCATAACCTCTCCATTTAACCAAATACTGGAGTCTACGTCTAGAAAAACGAGAATCCAATATTTTCTCAACCACATACTCCAGATTGCCCTCAACCAAAACAGGGTCAGGAGGCACAGCAGCAGGAACCACTGGCTCAACAAACCTCTTCAACAAGGACTTGTGGAACACGTTATGGATCTTAAATGTTCCTGGAAGAAGCAAACGAAAAGAAACAGGATTAATAATCTCCATGATCTTATAAGGTCCAATGAACCTAGGCTTAAATTTAGGAGATGCTACTCTCATAGGAATATTCTTTGAGGACAACCAGACCAAGTCCCCCACTTTAAACCGAGGACCATCAGTCCTATGCCGGTTAGCAAACGCTGGGCCTTCTCCTGAGAGAGGGACAACCTCTCCACTACCTGGTCCCAAATCTGCTGCATACGCTCAACAACAGAGTCAACACCTGGACAGACAGAAGCCTCCGTCTGTCCTGAAGAAAATCGAGGGTGAAACCCAGAATTACAGAAAAACGGAGACATCAAAGTGGCAGAGCTAGCCCTATTATTAAGAGCAAACTCAGCCAAAGGCAAAAAAGAGACCCAGTCATCCTGATCAGCAGACACAAAGCATCTTAGATAAGTCTCCAATGTCTGGTTTGTTCTCTCAGTTTGACCATTGGTCTGAGGATGAAATGCCGAGGAGAAAGACAATTGAACACCCAGTTTAGAACAAAAAGTCCTCCAAAATCTGGAAACAAACTGGACTCCTCTGTCAGACACAATGTTCTCAGGAATGCCGTGTAAACGAACCACGTGCTGAAGGAACAACGGCACCAATTCAGAGGAGGAAGGCAACTTAGGTAATGGCACAAGATGTATCATTTTGGAAAACCTATCACAAATTACCCAGATGGTGGTCATTCTCTGAGAAACAGGAAGATCGGAAATGAAATCCATAGAGATATGGGTCCATGGTCTCTTGGGCACAGGCAATGGCATCAACAAACCACTAGAGCGAGAGCAAGGCTTGGAGCGAGAGCAAGTCCCGCAGGACTGCCCACCTACGGAATCTCTGACAGTATAACTCAGCGTCATCAAGCCCCTGATTTAATGCCAACAAGGCTTTTTCAGCTTGATCAGTGACATTAGGCTCATCGTACAATAACCCCAAAGCCTGAAAAAATGCATCAACATCACTCAAAACAGGATCCCCAGGTATCAGGGAAAAAGCCCAATCCTGAGGATCGCCGCGCAGGAGAGAGATGATAATTTGAACCTGCTGCGCTGCGTTTCCTGAGGACTTAGATTTTAAGGCAAGAAACAATTTACAATTATTTTTGAAATTCTGAAACTTAGCTCGATCCCCTAAAAACAAATCTGGCATGGGGATCCTAGGTTCCACAACAGGCAACCTAGCAAGATATGCAGCAATACTCCGAACCTCAGTGGCAAGCTGATCCACACGGCCAGACAACTGTGCAAACTCCATTGGGAGAAAAGATCCTCCCCAGCACCCAGAGATACAGAGGGAAAAAAAAAAAATAAATGCAACAAACAGAAGAATATCTCTGACAACTTTTCTTCCTTCAAAATATTTTTTCCCTTCTGTGAGTACCATACAATTTTTATGGCCGGTGATACTGTTATGTTATAGTAGCTGAGGAGTGCAGGTAAAAAAGGAAATACACCAGAGCAGTTGGAATCTATGAGATTGCAGTACCCTGACTAACCACCGCAACTAGAGGCAGCCGTGGAGCGTTCCTACATTGGTCCTAGACGCCTCGTCACAGCCTGAGAAACTAACTACACCTAAAGATAGAAATAGGAAAGCTATCTGCCCCGGAGCAGAACCCCAAAGATAATAGAAAGCCCCCAAACAAGTAATGGCGGTTAGACAAGAGGAAATACTGACACAGAAAGAAAATAGTATGAGCAAACGCTGGGGCCCAAACTATCTAAATAGAAAAGGACAGGAAGGGTACTTACTGCAATCTCAGAAAACCCTGAAAAAACACCAACTCTACTAATTTCAAAATCACCTGAGATCACACGACCTCTACCACCTAAATTAGTTCTCTGGTGTAACAAAAACAAAACAGCAGCCACTGAAAAAAAACTGGAAAAAGCAAAAGTACAAAACACAGTGGCTGGACTAAACTGAGAGGGCAAAAGCCCCCGGAGGGGACCCTGAAGGCCCCCACAGAAGTGCAGGACAAAATGCAAAAATATAGCAAAAACACAAAATAAGAAATTGTCTTATCTGATAGCAGGAGATGCAGACACGACACAGCAGGCTACAAGGGAAACTGGAAAGAAGGATTCAGACCAGAACAATTGATCACCGGCAACCCTGATAGGAAAATGACTCCCTTACATAAGACCAATCAGTAACACCTGATTCCCAGTCCTCACAATCCTCACTAGTACCGCTTGTAACCACCAGAGGGAGCCTCTGCTCAGAACTCATCTCAAACCCATTCACAACACATCACCACTAGAGTTGAGCGATACTTTCCGATATCCAAAAGTATCGGAATCGGAATGGTATCGCCGATACCCAAAAAAATATCGGCGATACCCGATACCGATACCGGAAGTCCAATGTAAGTCTATGGGAA
>JARQOD010006854.1:0-41228 GCA_033576555.1 Oophaga sylvatica | reverse complement strand
TGCTCCGGGGCAGATAGCTTTCATCTTTCTGCCTTTAGGTGTAGTTATCTCTCAGGCTGTGATGAGGCGTCTAGGATCAACGTAGGAATGCTCCACGGCTACCTCTACAGTAGTTGTGTGGTTAGTTTAAGAATCTGCAACCCATTAGTTACTAACATCTCAGGTGTTCGGCTGCCCGGCTGTTGTTCCTGTCCTCCTCAGCTACCTAACATAACAGTTTCACCGGCCAAACTGAAAATTATATGGTACTCACAGAAGGGAAAAATAGTGTGGAAAGAAAAAAGTTGTCAGAGTTGTCAGAGATTTTTTTTTCTGTTTGTTGCATTTTTTCCCTCTTTTTCTCTGGGTGCTGAGGAGGATTTTTTTTCTCTCAATGGAGTTTGCACAGTTGTCTGGCCGTGTGGTTCAGCTTGCCACTGAGGTTCGGAGCATTGCTACCTATCTTGCTAGGTTGCCGGTTGTGGAACCTAGGATTCCCATGCCAGATTTGTTTTTGGGGGATCGGGCTAAATTTCTGAATTTCAAAAATAACGGTAAGTTGTTTTTTGCCTTAAAGCCTAACTCCTCGGGGAGCGCAGCACAGCAGGTTCAAATTGTCATCTCTATCCTGCGCGGCGACCCTCAGGATTGGGCTTTTTCCCTGACACCTGGGGATCCTGTTTTGAATGATGTTGATGTATTTTTTCAGGCTCTGGGGTTATTGTACGAGGAACCTTATGTCACTGATCAAGCTGAAAAGACCTTGTTGGCATTAAATCAGGGTCTTGAAGACGCTGAGTTGTACTGTCAGAAATTCCGAAAGTGGGCAGTCCTGACCCAATGGAATGATGATGCTTTTGCAGCCCTTTTTCGGAAGGGGCTGTCAGAGAATGTAAAGGATGTTATGGTGGGATTCCCTGTTCCCTCTGGTCTCAATGATTCTATGTCTTTGGCTATTCAAATTGACAGACGTTTACGGGAGCGCAGAGGTATGCGTGAGATAGTGTTGCCTTGTGAGTCAGCACCTGAGCCCATGCAGTGTGATGGAGTGACTTCTGGGCTCAGCGTCATGAGTTTCGTAAGTGCAATGGGTTATGTTTCTACTGTGGTGACGCCTCTCATGCTATTTCCGTCTGTTCTAAGCGGGGAAGACGTTTTGCGCGCTCAGTTGTCTTGGGTAGTGTTCAGACTAAATTTCTGTTGACTATTACCCTCATTTGCTCCATGTCCACATTTTTGGCTCAGGCTTTTGTTGATTCAGGAGCAGCTATTAACCTGATGGATTTTGACTTTGTCAAATTTTGTGGCTTTCCCATAATACCCCTGCGGAAGTCTATTCCTTTACTGCGCATTGATTCTACCCCTTTGGTGGAGAATAAATCCCAATTTTCTACTCAGGTGATCATGAGGGTTGAACCAGATCATCAAGAGAGTTGCAAATTTCTGGTGTTGCATAATCTGCATGACATTATTGTACTGGGTTTCCCTTGGTTACAGACTCATAATCCTCTTTTGGATTGGAAATCTGTGTCTGTGACCAGTTGGAGTTGCCAATGTGTTAATACTGACACTCCTGTTTTTCTGCCTCTCCCCAGTCTCAGGATGTCCCTGACTTTTTGAATGATTTTTCTGATGTGTTTAGTGAAAGTAAGTCTGCGTCCTTACCTCCTCACAGAAGCTACGATTGCGCTATTGAGTTAGTGCCTGGTGGTAAATTTCCTAAGGGTAGCCTTTTTAACTTATCTGTACCTGAACACGATGCTATGCGATCTTATATCAAGGAGTGATTGGAGAAGGGTCATATCAGACCATACTCTTCACCCTTGGGCGCCGTTTTTTTCTTTGTGGCCAAAAAGGATGGTTCATTGAGGCCGTGTATTGAATATCGCCTCCTGAATAAGATCACTGTGAAATATCAATATCCGTTACCCTTGTTTTCTGACCTGTTTTCCAGAGTGAATAGTGCTAGTTGGTTTACCAAGCTTGACTTCAGGGGGGCGTATAACCTTATTCGCATTAAGCACGGGGATGAATGGAAGACAGCGTTTAATACCCCAGAGGGGCATTTTGAATACCTAGTGATGCCTTTTGGGCTCACTAATGCTACTTCCGTCTTCCAATCCTTCATGAATGATATTTTCAGGGATTTTGTGGATAAATTTCTGATTGTTTATTTGGATGATATCTTGATTTTTCCAACGACTGGGATTCTCATGTGAGACATGTTCGGACTGTGTTCCAGATTTTGAGAGAGAATGCACTGTATGTGAAGGGATCAAAGTGTCTTTTTGGCATACAGAAGGTCTCATTTCTGGGATTCATTTTGTCTCTATCTGTTATTGAAATGGACCCTGTCAAGGTTCAGGCCATCTGTGATTGGGTTCACCCTACTTCATTAAAAGCTTTTCAGAGATTTTTGGGTTTTGCCAATTTTTATCGTAAATTTATTGGTAATTTCTCCGGTATTGTTAAACCATTGACTGATTTGACCAAAAAGGGTTCTGATGTGGTGAATTGGCCTCCTGAGGCAGTTTCTGCGTTTCGGGAACTTAAGCAGAGATTCACTTCTGCTCCTGTTCTACGGCAGCCTGATGTTTCTCTACCGTTTCAGGTGGAGGTTGATGCTTCTGAAATTGAGGCAGGTGCCGTTTTGTCCCAAAGGGATCCACAGACCTCTAAGAGTAACCCTTGTGCCTTTTTCTCTCGAAAGTTTTCTCCAACTGAACGTAATTATGACGTGGGTAATCGGGAGTTATTGGCCATGAAGTGGGCCTTTGAAGAGTGGAGACATTGGCTGGAAGGAGCCAAACATCAGGTGGTGGTCCTCACGGACCATAAGAACCTGGTTTATCTCAAATCAGCCAAGCGACTTAATCCTAGACAGGCCAGGTGGGCCTTGTTTTTCACACGTTTTAATTTTGTGGTTTCTTCCTGGCACTAAGAATGTTAAGGTGAATGCCCTCTCAAGGAGTTTCTTTGCGGATTCTCCTGAGTTATCTAATCCTGCTGTTATTTTTAAAGAGGATGTAGTACTTTCCGCCATCTCGCCCAATTTGAGACTGGCTCTGGAGGGGTGTCAGGAGGATAAACCTGAACGCTGCCCTGTTGGAAAATTGTTTGTCCCAGACCAGTGGAAGAAGAGTGTGATGTCTGAGATTCATTGTTCCGCGTTGGCTGGTCATCCCGGGATTTTTGGTACCAGAGACTTGGTGAGTCGGTCCTTTTGGTGGCCTACTTTGTCTCGTGACGTCAGGGACTTTGTGCAGTCCTGTGGGACTTGCTCTCGTTCCAAGCCTTGCTCTCGCTCTAGTGGTTTGTTGATGCCATTACCTGTGCCCAAGAGGCCATGGACCCATATCTCTATGGATTTTATTTCCGACCTCCCTGTCTCTCAGAGAATGACCGTTATCTGGGTAATCTGTGATTGGTTTTCCAAGATGATACATCTTGTGCCATTACCTAAGTTGCCTTCCTCCTCCGAGTTGGTGCCTTTGTTCCTTCAGCACGTGGTTCGGTTGCACGGCATTCCGGAGAACATTGTGTCTGACAGAGGAGTCCAGTTTGTTTCCAGATTTTGGAGGACAATTTGTTCTAAACTTGGTGTTCAATTATCCTTCTCTGCATTTCATCCTCAGACCAATGGACAAACCGAGAGAACAAACCAGACCTTGGAGACTTATTTGAGATGTTTTGTGTCTGCTGATAAAGATGACTGGGTCTCTTTTTTGCCTTTGTCTGAGTTTGCTCTTAATAATAGGGCTAGCTCTGCCACCTTGATGTCTCCATTTTTCTGCAATTCTGGGTTTCACCCTCGATTTTCTTCGGGACAGGTGGAGGCTTCTGTCTGTCCGGGTGTTGACTCTGTTGTGGAGCGAATGCAGCAGATTTGGGACCAGGTAGTGGAGAGGTTGTCTCTCTCTCAAGAGAAGGCCCAGCGGTTTGCCAACCGGCATAGGACTGATGGTCCTCGGTTTAAAGTGGGGGACTTGGTTTGGTTGTCCTCAGGAAATATCCCTATGAGGGTTTCATCTCCAAAGTTTAAGCCAAGGTTCATTGGACCTTATAAGATCATGGAGATTCTTAATCCAGTTTCCTTTCGTCTGCTTCTTCCAGGGACATTTAAGATCCATAACGTGTTCCACAAGTCCTTATTGAAGAGGTTTGTCTAACCAGTGGTTCCTATGGCTGCGCCTCCTGACCCTGTTTTGGTTGAGGGCAATCTGGAGTATGTGGTTGAGAAAATATTGGATTCTCGTTTTTCTAGACGGAAACTCCAGTATTTGGTTAAGTGGAGAGGTTATGGTCAGGAGGACAATTCTTGGGTGTTTGCTTCGGACATCCATGCTAGGAGACTGATCCGTGCCTATCACCGAGCTCATCCTGATTGGCCTGGTTGCACAAGTGAGGGTTCGGTGACCCCTCAAGATATTTTCTGCTTTTCTTTTTGTGCTTGCTATTTGCAAAGTTTTCTGCACATTTGGGGAGGACAGCTGGGTCCCCTCCTGGGGCCTGTGCTCCTCACAGTTTGCCTGTAGCCACTGATGTTTTTTCATTTGCTTTTTCCTGCTTTTTCAGCGGCTGCGGCTTGGTTTTGTTCACACTGAGATCTGATTTAGTGGGTGGCGAGATCGTGTGATCTCAGTATGTTTGTAATCAGAATTGTTGGATTTTTGTAGGGTTTTCTGGGTTGCAGAAAGTAATCTCTCCTGTCCTATCCTATTTAGTCAGCTTGTGGCCCCAGCATTTCCTCATTCTATTTTCTGTCTGTGTCCGTGCTTTCTTCCTGTCTAACCTCCATTACATGTTTGGGGGCTTCCTATTTTCTTTGGGGATCTGTTCCGGGGCAGATAGCTTTCATCTTTCTGCCTTTAGGTGTAGTTATCTCTCAGGCTGTGATGAGGTGTCTAGGATCAACGTAGGAACGCTCCACGGCTACCTCAAGTTGTGTGGTTAGTTTAGGAATCTGCAACCCATTAGTTACTAACATCTCAGGTGTTCGGCTGCCCGGCTGTTGTTCCTATCCTCCTCAGCTACCTAACATAACAGCCAATCTGTCCTGCAACTCTTTTGTTTTTTTTAACACATTTTTGGACAGTTACATGTTATGTTTCGGTAGCTGAGGAGTGCAGGTAAAAAGGCAATACACCAGAGCAATTGGAATCTATGAGATTGCAGTACCCTGACTAACCACCACAACTAGAGGCAGCCGTGGAGCGTTCCTACGTTGGTCCTAGACGCCTCGTCACAGCCTGAGAAACTAACTACACCTAAAGATAGATATAGGAAAACTATCTGCCCCGGAGCAGAACCCCAAAGATAATAGAAAGCCCCCAAACATGTAATGGCGGTTAGACAAGATGAAATACTGACACAGAAAGAAAATAGTACGAGCAAACGCTGGGGCCCAAACTAACTAAATAGAAAAGGATAGGAAGGGCACTTACTGCAATCCCAAAAAACCCTGCAAAGCACCAACTCTACTAATTTCAAAAACACCTGAGATCACACGACCTCTTCCACCTAAATTAGTTCTCTGGTGTAACAAAATCAAAACAGCAGCCACTGAAAAAACTGGAAAAAGCAAAAGTACAAACATCAGTGGCTGAACAAAACTGAGAGGGCAGAAGCCCCCGGAGGGGACCCTGAAGACCCCCACAGAAGTGCAGGACAAAATGCAAAAATATAGCACAAACACAAAAGAAGAAAATGTCTTATCTGTTAGCAGGAGATGCAGACACGACACAGCAGGCTACAAGGGAAACTGGAATAAAGGATTCAGACCAGAACAATTGATCACCGGCAACCCAGATGGGAAGGTGACTCCCTTATATAAGACCAGTCAGTAACACCTGATTCCCAGTCCTCACAATCATCACTGGACAGACTAGCACCGCTTGTAACCACCAGAGGGAGCCTCTGCTCAGATCTCATCTCAAACCCATTCACAACAGTACCCCCCCCTTGAGGAGGGGTCACTGAACCCTCATTTGAGCAACCAGGTCGGTCAGGATGAGTTCTATCATACGCACGGATAAGTCTCCTAGCATGGATGTCCGAAGCAAACACCCAAGAATTGTCTTCCTGACCATAACCTCTCCATTTAACCAAATACTGGAGTTTCCGTCTAGAAAAACGAGAATCTAATATTTTCTCAACCACATACTCCAGATTGCCCTCAACCAAAACAGGGTCAGGAGGCACAGCAGCAGGAACCACTGGCTCAACAAACCTCTTCAACAAGGACTTGTGGAACACGTTATGGATCTTAAATGTCCCTGGAAGAAGCAAACGAAAAGAAACAGGATTAATAATCTCCATGATCCTATAAGGTCCAATGAACCTAGGCTTAAATTTAGGAGATGCTACTCTCATAGGAATATTCTTTGAGGACAACCAGACCAAGTCCCCCACTTTAAACCGAGGACCATCAGTCCTATGCCGGTTAGCAAACCGCTGGGCCCTCTCCTGAGAGAGGGACAACCTCTCCACTACCTGGTCCCAAATCAGTTGCATACGCTTGTCATGTGTGCATTGCCACAAAGATCGTCGCGGTTGCACATTTTGACTTCTCACAGCTGAGCTGCTGTTTCTTTGTGTTTGGCAGCTAGGGAGTTAATTCTGTCTGTGCTCGGTGCTGGGACTGGGTGCAGTTTCTCCCGGCTGCAATTGATTATTTGTTGATTGGTTTCCTTTAAATCCCTGGTTGTCTGCTTGGGGTGTTGCCAGTGAAACCTTCATGCAGACCACAGATAGGAATGAATCTGTATAGACTTTAGTTGTGAGCTCCTTAATTGTTCTAAGCTCAACTTGGTTAGAGTTTATTTCCCAGACCATTTATGTTCCTTTGGTGTTTGAGTGTGTATGCAAGCGAGTGTTATCCTGTCTGTCTTATATGTCTAATCTGTGTATTTAGCTGAGATCAGCCCATATCCCTTTGGTGGTAGTCAGGATCCTTCTTAGGACTGATTACAGGGTTCAGGGTCTGATAGGAGACAGGGTTAGGTTGGTGACTTGGACCTCTGAACCATTATCAGTACCTACAAGGTGAGGGATTAGTTAGGACCCCAGTTTAGGGTCAGGTTAGATCCAGGTCCACCTCTTTCCTGTTTCAGCTCATCAAGTCCTCAAGATTATCCCTGAGTTCAGCAGATATCGTGTCAGGTAAATCTATTCTATACTTACATGCTGATGTAGCTATACTAGTTGTTGTATAGAGTGTTGTTCCTGTATTAATAGTTTACTGACATTGTATACATATCATTAGACAGCGTGACATTTTCACTGGCCATAAAAATTATCTCCAGTTACCATGGATCCAGTAGCCCAGCTGGCTCTGCAGTTGCAGGGATTATCCATGGAGCTGACGGACATTAAGTCCAAAGTTTTGTCTCCCCTGGAGCAAACCAGAGTTGAACCTAAGGTTGCTCTCCCGGACAGGTTCACTGTGGGCGAGACAAATTTTTCACCTTCCGGGAGGCATGTAAATTGTATTTTCGGCTTCGGCCTCGATCATCAGGGAGTGAGGAGCAGAGAGTGGGAATTGTTATCTCACTTCTGCAAGGGGACCCTCAATCCTGGGCATTTTCCCTTCCTCCGGGATCCCCGGCTCTACTGTCTGTAGATCAATTTTTTACTGCCCTGGGATTGGTATATGATGACCCAGATCGGGTCTCTCTTGCTGAGACAAAATTACGTAAGATACAGCAGGGAGATCGTCCGGCAGAGGAATTTGCTTCTGAGTTTCGTAGATGGGCCACAGATACTCAGTGGAATGACCCAGCTCTTAGGAGCCAGTTTTGTCATGGGCTTTCTGATAAATTAAAAGACGTTTTGGCTCAGTATGAGTCTCCTCCTTCTCTGGAGGCTGCTATGGCCTTAGCTATCCGTACTGATAGACGGCTTCGGGAGAGGGGTGAGGTAACCCCACTCCCTGTTGTTTCTCCACCTACCACTAAAGTCCCTTATGTTGAGGTTCCCCTTGTCTGTTCGGATGAGCCTATGCAGTTGGGAGGGACATCATTTCGTAGGAGGGGATTGGCGGTACGCCGCAGGACTAGAAGATGTTTTTTCTGCGGGAAAGAGGGACATTTTGTTGGAGAATGTCCATCCCGTGCCTTGTTGAGCCAAAAGTCGCTGGAAAACTGTTAATCCCAGGTTGTGTGGTGGACGACAACCTGGGAGTATGTATTTCATCCGCCAGTTCTTCTCAGTTCCTTGTACCAGTGGAGGTGGTAGTTGGTACGAGAGTGGAGAGATTGTCTGTTCTTCTTGATAGTGGTTCCGGGGCTAATCTGGTTGACGCTCAGTTTGCTCAGGCTCAAGGTATGCATCTGAGTGTATTGGTCAAACCGATCCCTATATTCTCCATTGACGCCAGGCCTCTCGGCCAAGGTAGCTTTGTTCATGAGGTTCATAACATTGACCTTCGGGTAGGGGCAATACATAGGGAACAATTATCTTGTTATGTGTTGGAGGGTCTACCTACTCCCATTGTGTTGGGACTTCCTTGGTTGGTTAAACATAACCCTGTGATTAATTGGCAGTCCAGAGAAATAAGCCAATGGGGTGAGTTTTGCAAATGCAACTGCATGAACACAGTCATCAGTGCGGTCGTGCCTAGTACATTGCCTCCTTTTTTGGAGGATTTTGGGGATGTTTTCTCTGAGGAGGGGTGTCAGGAGTTGCCTCCTCATCGCGTGTATGACTGCTCTATTAATCTCCTTCCTGATGCTAAGTTGCCTAAAGCTAGGTTGTATAATCTTTCTGGTCCTGAGAGGCAGGCTATGAAAGATTATATTTCTGAAAGTCTGGCCAAAGGGCATATTAGACCTTCATCTTCCCCAGTAGCCGCGGGGTTCTTCTTTGTGAAGAAGAAAGATGGAGGCCTACGCCCTTGCTTGGATTTCCGCGAACTTAATCGGATTACTGTTCGAGATCCGTATCCACTCCCTCTTATTCCTGATCTCTTCAATCAAATTGTTGGCGCCAAATGGTTTTCTAAATTGGATCTCAGGGGGGCGTATAATCTGATTAGGATAAAAGAGGGGGATGAGTGGAAAACGGCGTTTAACACGCCGGAGGGACATTATGAGAACCTAGTCATGCCTTTTGGTCTGACTACTGCACCAGCAGTATTCCAACATTTTGTTAATGACATTTTTCGTCACCTTGTGGGGCTGTTTGTGGTTGTATATTTGGACGACATTTTAATTTAGTCGCCAGATCTTGTGTCTCATCAGGAGCATGTAAGACAGGTGTTGCAGATCTTGCGAGACAATAAATTATACGCCAAACTGGAGAAGTGTGTATTTGCCGTACAGGAACTTCAGTTTTTGGGTTTTTTGGTGTCAGCCTCCGGTTTCCGTATGGACCCTGAAAAGGTGAGAGCAGTGCTTGAATGGGATCAGCCAGGGGATCTTAAGGCTCTGCAGCGTTTTTTGGGGTTTGCTAACTACTACCGGAAATTTATTTGTAATTTCTCATCTGTCGTCAAACCTCTCACTGACATGACAAGAAAAGGGACGGATTTTTCTAAATGGTCGGACAAAGCTTGCCAAGCCTTTTCCTCTTTGAAGAAATGTTTTGCTTCGGCACCCGTTCTCATCCAACCAGATGCATCTCAGCCGTTCATTGTGGAGGTGGATGCGTCTGACGTAGGGGTGGGTGCTATATTGTCCCAGGGTCCGTCCCCTGGTAAATGGCATCTGTGCGCTTTCTTTTCTAAGAAATTGTCGTCCGCCGAAAGGAATTATGATATCGGCAATAGGGAACTTTTGGCCATTAAGTTAGCTTTTGAAGAATGGCGTCACTTTTTGGAGGGGGCAGTCCACCCGGTTACGGTTATTACTGATCACAAGAACCTGTTGTATTTGGAATCCGCTAAGCGTCTGAATTCCAGACAAGCTCGATGGTCGTTGTTTTTTTACCAGGTTTAATTTTGTCGTCACTTATCGCCCGGGGTCTAAGAATGTAAAGGCTGATGCCTTGTCTCGCAGTTTCCCAGGGGCCGGGAAAACGGATGACCCGAGTCCTATCCTTCAGGAGGGGGTGGTAGTGTCGGCTGTATTTTCTGAGCTTGAGGAGGAGGTGTTAGAGGCTCAGGGGGACACCCCTGCAGGACCTCCAGGGAGACTGTTTGTCCCAAATCTGTTGAGACAAAAGGTTATTGAGGCACATCATAATTCTGCTCTAGCAGGACATCCAGGGAGTAAGGCTACTTTAGATCTCCTTTCTCGCCGGTTTTGGTGGCCTAATGCTAATAAAGATGTTATAACTTTTGTCGCGTCATGTGGGGTGTGTGCTCGCTCTAAAACCCCTCATACCCATCCGTCTGGGACCCTTTTACCCTTGAAACTTCCGGAGCGTCCATGGACTCATTTATCTATGGACTTCATTACGGACCTTCCTCCGTCATCAGGGAATACTGTCATACTGGTGGTTGTTGACAGGTTCAGTAAGATGGCACATTTCGTTGCTCTTCCTGCACTCCCTAATGCTAAAACTCTGGCGCAGGTGTTCATTAGGGAGATCGTTAGACTTCATGGGTTGCCTTCTGATGTGGTGTCAGATAGGGGGTCTCAGTTTGTGTCCAAATTTTGGAGGGCATTTTGTTTACGTCGGGGGATGCAATTGTCATTTTCCTCGGCTTTTCATCCGCAGACCAATGGTCAGACAGAGCGTCTGAATCAGAGCTTAGAGACATATCTCCGGTGTTTTGTCTCAGAGAATCAAGAGGACTGGTCTTCTTTCTTGCCTCTGGCAGAGTTCGCTCTTAACAACAGGCGGAACGAGTCCACTGGTAAGTCCCCGTTTTTTGGGGCATATGGTTTTCATCCCCAGTTTTGTACTTTCAATGGGGGGGGCCCTTCTGGGGTTCCTGAGGAGGAGCGTTTCTCGTCGTCACTTGCTTCTGTGTGGAGAGGTGTATTGAATAATCTGAGTGCGATGGGGAACCGTTACAAACGTATGGCTGATAGGAGGAGAGTTTCTGGTCCAGATCTGAATGTGAACGATCTGGTATGGTTGTCTACCAGGAATATAAAACTTAAAGTGCCCTCCTGGAAACTGGGTCCCAGATTCATCGGGCCGTACAGGATCAGTTCCATAATTAATCCTGTGGCATTTCGTCTGGAACTCCCTCCTACGTTTAAAATTCATAATGTGTTCCACAAGTCATTACTTAAAAGGTATGTGGCACCAGTCATACCGTCACCTCTACCTCCTCCTCCTGTGTTGGTCAATGGTAACTTGGAATTTCAAGTATCAAAGATCATTGACTCACGTCTGAATCGCCGGTCCCTTCAGTACTTGGTGCATTGGAAGGGGTATGGTCCAGAGGAGAGGACGTGGGTCCCTGCGTCTGATGTTAACGCAGATCGTTTGGTTCCGACCTTCCACAGAACTCACCCGGGCAGGCCTGGCCCTGAGGGTCCGGAGGCCCCTCGTAGAAGGGGGGGTACTGTCATGTGTGCATTGCCACGAAGATCGTCGCGGTTGCACATTTTGACTTCTCACAGCTGAGCTGCTGTTTCTTTGTGTTTGGCAGCTAGGGAGTTAATTCTGTCTGTGCTCGGTGCTGGGACTGGGTGCAGTTTCTCCCGGCTGCAATTGATTATTTGTTGATTGGTTTCCTTTAAATCCCTGGTTGTCTGCTTGGGGTGTTGCCAGTGAAACCTTCATGCAGACCACAGATAGGAATGAATCTGTATAGACTTTAGTTGTGAGCTCCTTAGTTGTTCTAAGCTCAACTTGGTTAGAGTTTATTTCCCAGACCATTTATGTTCCTTTGGTGTTTGAGTGTGTATGCAAGCGAGTGTTATCCTGTCTGTCTTATATGTCTAATCTGTGTATTTAGCTGAGATCAGCCCATATCCCTTTGGTGGTAGTCAGGATCCTTCTTAGGACTGATTACAGGGTTCAGGGTCTGATAGGAGACAGGGTTAGGTTGGTGACTTGGACCTCTGAACCATTATCAGTACCTCCAAGGTGAGGGATTAGTTAGGACCCCAGTTTAGGGTCAGGTTAGATCCCGGTCCACCTCTTTCCTGTTTCAGCTCATCAAGTCCTCAAGATTATCCCTGAGTTCAGCAGATATCGTGTCAGGTAAATCTATTCTATACTTACATGCTGATGTAGCTATACTAGTTGTTGTATAGAGTGTTGTTCCTGTATTAATAGTTTACTGACATTGTATACATATCATTAGACAGCGTGACAACGCTCCACAACAGAGTCAACACCTGGACAGACAGAAGCCTCCGTCTGTCCTGAAGAAAATCGAGGGTGAAACCCAGAATTACAGAAAAACGGAGACATCAAAGTAGCAGAGCTAGCCCTATTATTAAGAGCAAACTCAGCCAAAGGCAAAAAAGAGACCCAGTCATCCTGATCAGCAGACACAAAGCATCTTAGATAAGTCTCCAATGTCTGGTTTGTTCTCTCAGTTTGACCATTGGTCTGAGGATGAAATGCCGAGGAGAAAGACAATTGAACACCCAGTTTAGAACAAAAAGTCCTCCAAAATCTGGAAACAAACTGGACTCCTCTGTCAGACACAATGTTCTCAGGAATGCCGTGTAAACGAACCACGTGCTGAAGGAACAACGGCACCAATTCAGAGGAGGAAGTCAACTTAGGTAATGGCACAAGATGTATCATCTTGGAAAACCTATCACAAATTACCCAGATGGTGGTCATTCTCTGAGAAACAGGAAGGTCGGAAATGAAATCCATAGAGATATGGGTCCATGGTCTCTTGGGCACAGGCAATGGCATCAACAAACCACTAGAGCGAGAGCAAGGCTTGGAGCGAGAGCAAGTCCCGCAGGACTGCACAAATTCCCTGACATCACGAGACAAGGTAGGCCACCAAAAGGACCGACTAACCAAGTCTCTGGTACCAAAAATTCCGGGATGCCCAGCCAACGCGGAACAATGAATCTCAGACATCACACTCTTTTTCCACTGGTCCGGGACAAACAATTTTCCAACAGGGCAGCACTCGGGCCTATCCTCCTGACACCCCTCCAGAGCAAGTCTCAAATTGGGCGAGATGGCGGAAAGAACTACACCCTCTTTCAAAATAACAGAAGGATCAGATAACTCAGGAGAGTCCGCAAGGAAACTCCTCGAGAGGGCATCCGCCTTAACATTCTTAGTGCCAGGAAGAAAGGAAACCACAAAATTAAAACGTGTGAAAAACAAGGCCCACCTGGCCTGTCTAGGATTGAGTCGCTTGGCAGATTCCAGATAGACCAGATTCTTATGGTCCGTAAGGACCACCACCTGATGTTTGGCTCCCTCCAGCCAATGTCTCCACTCTTCAAAAGCCCACTTCATGGCCAATAACTCCCGATTACCCACGTCATAATTACGTTTAGTAGGAGAAAATTTTCGAGAGAAAAAGGCACAAGGGTTACTTTTAGAGGTCTCTGGATCTTTTTGGGACAAAACGGCACCTGCCCCAATTTCAGAGGCATCAACCTCCACCTGAAATGGCAGAGAAACATCAGGCTGCCATAGAACAGGAGCAGAAGTGAATCTCTGCTTAAGTTCCTGAAATGCAGAGACTGCCTCAGGAGGCCAATTCACCACATCAGAACCCTTTCTGGTCAAATCAGTTAATGGTTTAACAATAACCGAGAAATTACCAATAAATTTACGATAAAAATTGGCAAAACCCAAAAATCTCTGAAGAGCCTTTAATGAAGTAGGTTGGACCCAATCACAGATGGCCTGAACCTTGACCGGGTCCATTTCAATAACAGATGGGGACAAAATGAATCCAGAAATGAGATCCTCTGTACACCAAAAAGACACTTTGATCCCTTCACATACAGAGCATTCTCTCTCAAAATCTGGAATACAGTTCGAACATGTTTCACATGAGAGTCCCAGTCATTAGAAAAAATCAATATATCATCCAAATAAACAATCAGAAATTTGTCCACAAAATCCCTGAAAATGTCATTCATGAAGGACTGGAAGACGGAAGGAGCATTAGTGAGCCCAAAGGGCATCACCAGGTACTCAAAATGCCCTTCAGGGGTATTGAATGCCGTCTTCCATTCATCCCCGTGCTTAATGCGAATAAGGTTATACGCCCCCCTGAGGTCAAGCTTGGTAAACCAAGTAGCGTATTTCACCCTGGAAAACAGGTCAGAAATCAAGGGTAACGGGTATTGATATTTCACAGTAATATTGTTCAAGAGACGATAATCAATACACTGCCTTAATGAACCATCCTTTTTGGCCACAAAGAAAAAACCGGCACCTAAGGGTGAAGAGGATGGTCTGATATGACCCTTCTCCAATGATTCCTTGATATAAGACCGCATAGGGTCATGTTCAGGTACAGACAAGTTAAAAAGGCGACCTTTAAGGAATTTACTACCCGGCACTAATTCAATAGCGTAGTCATAGCTCCTATGGGGAGGCAAGGATGCAGATTTACTTTCGCTAAACACATCAGAAAAATCAATCAAAAAGTCAGGAACATCCTGAGCCTGGGGGGAGGCAGAAAAAACAGGAGTGTTGGTATTAACACATTGGCAGCCCCAACTGGTTACAGACACAGATTTCCAATCCAAAACAGGATTATGAGACTGTAACCAAGGAAAACCCAGCACGATAATGTCATGCAGATTATACAGAACCAAAAATTTGCAGCACTCCTGGTGATCAGGTTCAACCCTCATTATCACCTGAGTAGAAAACTGGGGTTTATTCTCAGCCAATGGGGTAGAATCGATCCCCAGTAGGGGAATAGACTTCTGTAGGGGTATCAAGGGAAATCCACAACGTTTAGCAAAATCATATTCCATCAGGTTAATAGCTGCTCCAGAATCAACGAAAGCCTGAGCAGAAAGTGAGGACAGAGAGGATATCAGAGTGACAGTTAATAAAAACTTAGTCTGAACACTACCCAAGACAACTGAGCGTGCAAAACATCTTCCCCGCTTAGGGCAGACTGAAATAGCATGAGAGGCATCACCACAGTAGAAACATAACCCATTGCGCTTTCAAAACTCATGACGCTGTGCCCCAGACACCACTCTATCACACTGCATGGGTTCAGAAGCTGGTTCACAAGGCAACACCATTCCACGCATACTTCTCCGCTCACGCAAACGTCTGTCAATTTGAATCGCTAATGACATAGAATCATTGAGACCAGAGGGGACAGGGAATCCCACCATAACATCCTTTACATTATCTGACAGACCCTTCCGGAAAAGGGCCGCCAAAGCGTCGTCATTCCATTTGGTCAGGACTGCCCACCTACGGAATCTCTGACAGTATAACTCAGCGTCATCAAGCCCCTGATTTAATGCCAACAAGGCTTTCTCAGCTTGATCAGTGACATTAGGCTCATCGTACAATAACCCCAAGGCCTGAAAAAATGCATCAACATCACTCAAAACAGGATCCCCAGGTATCAGGGAAAAAGCCCAATCCTGAGGATCGCCGCGCAGGAGAGAGATGATAATTTGAACCTGCTGCGCTGCGTTCCCTGAGGACTTAGATTTTAAGGCAAAAAACAATTTACAATTATTTTTGAAATTCTGAAACTTAGCTCGATCCCCTAAAAACAAATCTGGCATGGGAATCCTAGGTTCCACAACAGGCAACCAGCAAGATAGATAGCAATACTCAGAACCTCAGTGGCAAGCTGATCCTCACGGCCAGACAACTGTGCAAACTCCATTGAGAGAAAAGATCCTCCCCAGCACCCAGAGATACAGAGGGAAAAAAAAAAATGCAACAAACAGAAAAATATCTCTGACAACTCTGACAATATTTTCTCCCTTCTGTGAGTACCATACAATTTTCAATTTTTAAGCCGGTGATACTGTTATGTTTCGGTAGCTGAGGAGTGCAGGTAAAAAGGCAATACACCAGAGCAGTTGGAATCTATGAGATTGCAGTACCCTGACTAACCACCACAACTAGAGGCAGCCGTGGAGCGTTCCTACGTTGGTCCTAGACGCCTCGTCACAGCCTGAGAAACTAACTACACCTAAAGATAGATATAGGAAAACTATCTGCCCCGGAGCAGAACCCCAAAGATAATAGAAAGCCCCCAAACATGTAATGGCGGTTAGACAAGATGAAATACTGACACAGAAAGAAAATAGTACGAGCAAACGCTGGGGCCCAAACTAACTAAATAGAAAAGGATAGGAAGGGCACTTACTGCAATCCCAAAAAACCCTGCAAAGCACCAACTCTACTAATTTCAAAAACACCTGAGATCACACGACCTCTTCCACCTAAATTAGTTCTCTGGTGTAACAAAATCAAAACAGCAGCCACTGAAAAAACTGGAAAAAGCAAAAGTACAAACATCAGTGGCTGAACAAAACTGAGAGGGCAGAAGCCCCCGGAGGGGACCCTGAAGACCCCCACAGAAGTGCAGGACAAAATGCAAAAATATAGCACAAACACAAAAGAAGAAAATGTCTTATCTGTTAGCAGGAGATGCAGACACAACACAGCAGGCTACAAGGGAAACTGGAATAAAGGATTCAGACCAGAACAATTGATCACCGGCAACCCAGATGGGAAGGTGACTCCCTTATATAAGACCAGTCAGTAACACCTGATTCCCAGTCCTCACAATCATCACTGGACAGACTAGCACCGCTTGTAACCACCAGAGGGAGCCTCTGCTCAGAACTCATCTCAAACCCATTCACAACAGTTACAGGCCTGCCAGATAACCGCTGCTGCGATGTCGATGCCTGCTGATCTTTCTCTTCTGAGCTATTGCCAGCAGCACCCTCTTCCCCCAATGGATGCCAATCCAGGTCAACAACTGGATCATCCATCACCTCCTCTTCAATTTCATCTGCACCTTCCTCTGTGTCACCGTGTAACGTGGTATAGTATGCGGGAAGGGGCACCTGAGTTTCATCAGGGTCAGATTCTGGCTCAGTAGACTGCGAGGGCAATGTAGTGCTCTGGGTGAATGTACCAGCAGAATCTTCTAGCAGTGGCTGTGCATCAGTGCAGTTCATGTCAGATTAATCTTGGACTGGGGAATTTAGGATTTGACATGATAACCCAGGCATGGTATGTGAAAAGAGCTCCATGGAATAATCTGAAGTGTGGCCTGCTGTATCCTTCACTTTTGTTGTGGGTGAAGGAGACAAGGAAAGGTGTTGTTCCTGACCAGGAGCCTGCACTGACGACTCAGTGCTTGCATTTTTTGAAACTTCATAAGAGGAGGCGATAGAGCTAGAGGCTGTTTCGGCAATGTAAGCCAAAAACCTGTTCCTGCTGCTCCGGCTTTAAAAGCGGTTTACCTACTCCCAGAAAAGGGAGCCTTCCAGGCCTTCTGGAGCCAGACGATGACGCAGGCTCAACACCTCCTGCCTTAGGTGCTATTGTGCTTTTGGCATTACCAGCAGATGCACCACCACCACCATCACTACCAGCTGGCCCCCCACGCCCGCGGCCTCTTCCACCATACTTCCTCATGTTTGTGAAAATGTACCCAAAATATCAGCAGATATATGGTACTGTATCAGAAGCGTACAGCTGTATGCGGTGAAGGGGAAAATTTTAAATCTCTGTATATATTTCTGGAGTAACACACAGACGCTCTCCGGCTCAGTATGGATTAGACCAGAATATAAAAAGCAGAAAAAGGGTAATGTATCAGAAGCGTACAGCTTTATACAGTCTAGGAATAATTGTAAATCGCCGTATATATTTCCAGAGTCAGACACACACGCTCACAGGCTCAGTATGGATTACACCAGAATATAAATAGCAGAAAAAGGGTAATGTATCAGAAGCATACAGCTGTATACAGTGTTGGGGTAATTTTAAATCTCCGTATATATTTCCGGAGTAACACACAGACGCTCACAGGCTCCGTATGGGTTAGACCAGAATATAAAAAGCAGAAAAAGGGTAATGTATCAGAAGATATCAGGTGATACAGTGTAGGGGTAATTGTAAATCTACATATATATTTCCGGAGTAACACACAGACGCTCACAGGCTCAGTATGGATTAGACCACAATATAAAAAGCAGAAAAAGGGTAATGTATCAGAAGATACCAGGTGTATACAGTGTAGCGGTAATTGTAACTCTCCGTATATATTTTAGGAGTAACACATAGATGCTCAAAGGCTCAGAATGGATTACACCAGAATATAAAAAGCAGAAAAAGGGTAATGTATCAGAAGATACCAGGTGTATACAGTGTAGGGGTAATTGTAAATCTCCGTATATATTTCCGGAGTAACACACAGACGCTCACAGGCTCAGTATGGATTACACCAGAATATAAAAAGCCAAAAAGGGTAATTTATCCGAAGATACCAGGCGTATACAGTGTTGAGGTAATTGTAAATCTCCGTATATATTTCCGGAGTAACACACAGACGCTCACAGGCTCAGTATGGATTACACCAGAATATAAATAAAAGAAAAAGGGTAATGTATCAGAAGCGGACAGCTGTATACAGTGTTGGGGTAATTTTAAATCTCCGTATATATTTCCGTAGTAACACACAGATGCTCACAGGCTCAGTATGGATTAGACCAGAATATAAAAGGGTACTGTATCAGAAGCGTACAGCTGTTTACAGTCTTGGGGCATTTTTAAATCTCCATATATATTTCCGGAGTAATACACAGACTCTCACAGGCTCAGTATGGATTAGACCTGAATATAAAAAGCAGAAAAAGGGTAATATATCCGAAGATACCAGGTGTATACAGTGTTGGGGTAATTGTAAATCTCCGTATATATTTCAAGAGTAACACACAGACGCTCACAGGTTCAGTATGGATTAGACCAGAATATAAATAGCAGAAAAAGGATAATGTGTCAGAAGCATACAGCTGTATACAGTGTTGGGGTAATTTTAAATCTCCGTATATATTTCCGGAGTCACACACAGATAGTCAGCATGTATTTGTCCGTGATACCAGCCGGTACATGGTAGTGTGTGAGGAGCGTACAGCTCTATATGGTGTGGGAAAAAATGAACGCTCGGTAACTGCAGAAAAAAAGAATAAAAGTATTAGTGCTGTGTAAAAAGCACTCTGCACCGCAGTGTACACACAGCAATACAGCTAGCAGGCAGCCTATTAACCACCGCTGCTGCAGTTAAGAAAATCCTCCCCTGTCAGTGGCAGGCAGCCTTATTACCAGCGCTTGTGCACACAAGAAAATCCTCCCCTGTCACTGCACACTAACTGTACAGCACAATTGCTATCAGCACAAGCACAGAAGAACTTCTGTTTCCAGCCCTGACTCTCTCCCTACTGATAAACAGCGTCAGCAACCTCTCTGTTAAGAACGGCAGACGTAAAATGGCGGTCGGCGGTCAGGGCTTTTATAGACACTATGACGCCCCCCAAAGCAAGCCAATCACTGCAATGGCCTTCTCTAAGATGGTGGTGGCCGCTGCCCATGTCATCTCTTTGCCCACAGTGTACGTCCTTACTCATTGGCTGAGAAAAGGCGCCTGCAAGCATTATGGGAAAATCGACTTTGGCGCTCGGGTCGACGACCGCATGGCCGACCTTACGCTATGGTCGGGTTTCGCTCGGCGAAACCCAACTTTGGCGAAAGTCGGCGACTTTTGAATCCGACCGACCTGTTTCGCTCAACTCTAGTGATGACAGTTTTCACATGTAATGGAGACACTTATACACGTAAACCCTTTTATCATAAACCTATGGGGTTGAGCATATGTCAATGTGACCCACTCGGGGACATGTCTATTTTTTCCAGCAGCACGGATGTCAATATGTCCCACACACATGCGCACATATGACATCCATGTGACACGTATCGGAATTAAATGCTCCGGCGGTCAGGAAAAAGCAGTACCGCTAGCTCCATTCACAGGCCCTGGGTGCTGCCTATAACTGTCATCATCCTCGCTTGGTCTCCCTGAGAGCAGCAACACCAGACGCTGATGACAGTTGTAGTCAGCACCCGGTGTATGTGAATAGTGGGAAGATTTCTGCTTTTCACAATCGTGCATTAAATAAATAATTAAAATTTAAAAAAATGACGTAGCGTCCTCTGTATATTTTAAAATAAGCGCAGAAAAAGCAGACAGCTGTGGGCTTCTAATAACAGACTGGAATGGTCCATGGGTATTGGCCCGTCCCAGCCAAAAAATAGAAGTCCACAGCCACCTCAGAATTGGCATGTGACATTAGATGTGCCAATTCCGGTGCTTTGCCAGGCTCATCCCGATTGCCCTGGTGTGGTGACAATTGGGGTAATATAGGGGGTTGATGACAATTGTGATTTATCGAAAATAACAGTTGTCATCAGCCCTGGGGTTAGTAATGGAGAGATGTCAGTCACACATTCCCATTACTAACCCAGAAGGTAAAAATCAATAAACACAAACACACAAAAGTCCTTTATTTTAAAATAACAACCTAGACACCCTCTTTCACCAATTTATTTCCCCAACAACACCCCTGTAATCCACATCAATGTCCCATGACGATCACCAACACTGTTACATCAGGAGGCTTTGATGAGTGGTGACATCAGTAACGTTACCGCTTACCGTGGCCGCTGATACACACTGAGAGGAGCATAAGAACCATCGACAGTGACAAGCGGTGATGTAATTAAGGTTACTGCAGGTCAGAGTTGGCTGTTCTCACAGTAACCTCTGTGCAAGCCAGCCAGCTGTGAACTGCGGTAAACTTCTCCCACCGCACCACTAAGGACTACTCATTTTTCTCAACACTACATAACTCGTACCAAAGACTGGACTATCTACTGGTCCAAACTCCAGCTGTCTCCCTAGTCTCAGATACTTCAATTGGCCCTATAACAATCTCGGACCATGCCCCAATTTTTATGAAATTACGAATCGCCTCTCTTCCCCGGTCCTCTTCGACATGGCAGCTGAAAGAGTCTCTGTTGGGTAATTCGGACCACTTGTGCCAATTAAATGTTTTTGCTCGATTTTTCAGATAAAACGTTACATAAGGGAAAACCACCCCCCTCATTTGGGAAACACAAGGCGGTACTTAGGGGAGAGCTGATTGCACTAGGTGCACATGTTAAACGAGAAAGAGATAAAGAAATTTCTTCTCTTTTACACCAAGTCAGTACTATGGAAAGGATCCATAAAAGGGGTAAATCTGGCTGTACCCTTGCAGACCTGTCCGCCCTGCGCTGTAAACTCAAGGATCTACTTAACTTAAACTCCGCAAAAAGTTTGTCAGATACAAACAAAAAATGTATATGCATGGGAATAAAGGAAGCAAATTTACTTCCCAAATGCTAAAGAAACAAAAAGAGAAATATTTCATCAAACAGATCCGTACGAGTGATGGCACCAGGGTAGACAACTCAAGGGACATAGCGGGTGCCTTTAGAAGTTATTATAACTCCTTATACAATCTGGACCCACCTGACTCAATGAAGGACCCTGCAAATTCCCTACAGAAAATCCACAACTTCCTGGCCTCGATCTCTCTACCAAAGATCGCCCCTCTGGGCCAAATTTTACTTCTGTAGGAGGTCACTGCCCAGGAATTCCGGGAAACATTGACAACAATTCTGAATGGAAAGACCCCAGGCCCTGACGGCTTTCCTATAATTTATTACAAAAATTTGCAGCTAATCTAGTACCCCATTTAGTTGAAGTTTTCAACTCCTTAACAGGAGCAATCCACCCACACAAACTCTTGAAGCACATATCACAATCATTCTTAAGGAAGGGAGAGATGGCACCCTGTGTAGTAATTACCGCCCCATATCTTTACTTAATGCAGATATCAAATTATGGGCCAAAATCCTTGCTTCTCGGATTAATCTAGTATTGGCGTATCTAGTCCATCCTGACCAGGCCGGGTTTATTCGTAGTAGAGAGGGCAGAGATAACTCCATTAGAGTTCTGCAAGCCATCTCATATGCAAAGCATACATGTCAGGCCCTCACTGTTCTGTGTACGGACGCTGAGAAGGCCTTTGACCGTATCAGTTGGCGCTATATGACCTGTGTTCTGCAGAAATTTGCCATCCCAGTTCCGTTTATTGATGCCATGTTGTCATTATATGCTTTCCCTACGGCCAGGGTCAGGGTGAATGGAATCCTTTCTGAGCCCTTCAAAATCAGCAATGGTACCAGACATTGTTGCCCTCTCTCCCCATCCCTATTTGTTTTAGTGATAGAGACTCTGATACAATCTATTAGGCAGAACAGCGACATTAAAGTAATCAGGATCAATCAATTAGAGGTGAAGGCTGCTGCTTTTGCGGACGACCTCTTGCTGATGCTTTCCGATCCGGGGACCGCCTTTCCAAAGTTGTTGGCAGTCTTCTCTTTGTTTGGGGAACTCTCCAACTTTAAAATAAATTTGGACAAGTCCGAGGCCCTCAACATCTCAGCCGACATGGAGGACATAAATTCACTGAGAAATTCCACCTCTTTTAAATGGCCAAAAAGAAAAAATTAAATATTTGGGGATTTACAACACGGATGACCCGAGCACCCTTTTCCAACATAACTTCGCCCCCCTCTAAGGGAGTATTAGGAACCTTTTGAAGGCTTTTGATCTTCCCTTTCTGTCCTGGTTAGTTAGGGTCAATCTAATCAAATCATATATCCTTCCTAAAAACTTTTTTGTAATGATGTGGTATTCGCAGGTACGCGGGATGCAGTGACGAGTCAAAGACGGAGCAAGCTTAAATTTAACCGTTATATAGGGGTTATATGACTAACTGGTAAGCTGACAATAATTCTCCTTGCAGGGAAAGTAGACAATAATACACAAATAACTAAACAAGCGACTACTCGGCAGGTACCAACGAGTATATGGCCGCGATATGGCTGTCTAAAGGTCCTAGAACTATAATGAACAGTTAGCGGAGTGTCACTTATCCTTCTCTGTCGTCCGGCAGAGCTGTTGTCCGGGAGGTGTCCGTTCGGCGTCTCAGCCGCTGGGCTCAGCCAACGAGAAGCTGTCGTAGGCTTCGGGCGTTCCTACGCCCAGGTGCAGATGGGGCGCAACAGGCCCTGGAGAAGTTGCCCTGCGTCGGGACCGTCCCTCTCGGAGGCGAGGTGTCGGCAGCCGCGGATCCTGATGTGCAGGCCACAGCCGCGGGCTGGAGCGGGGCAGTGGCGGCCGCGGTGGCAGCTCATAGGCCGTAGCCGCGGGCTGGAACGGGACAGTGGCGGCTGCGGGTGTCAGAGTTCTGCTCGCTCCTCTCTCCGCTCGGGATCATCCTCTCCCCGAGTCACGTGAGCCCTTGTCCTTTCTCACGCGTAGCTACTGGCCTTTTCCTGCTCCCCAATGCCCGCCAGGTTCCTCCTTCTGGCCTCTTGTCCGCCTCCACGTCAAGTGCCACCTGCTGGTCTCCTGTGCTACTTTTATAGTCGCCCCGCCCCCGTACTTTCCAGAACAGTCTCTGTGTCGTCCTGCAGTTCCTTCCCCGGGTACTTCCCCCAAGGAACTTAAGTGACAGCTTCCTTATTTCCGGCCCGGTCACACAGCGGGGGCTCTCTCTCCTACAATGAGTATGGTCCAAATCTACTTACCAAAGTCATTCTTCAAAAGCCTAAATCAAATCATTGTAAAGTTTGTTTGGAAATTCAAAAAAGCCCGATTCCCCTTTAAGATTTTAGTTATGCCGAAAGAAGCTGTAGGTCTGGGTCTCCCTGATCTTCCCTCCTACTACCACGCTATTCATCTAGCCAGGTGGATAAAACTCACCCATTTGTTAGAACAGGATATACAATTGATATGCAACTTCTGGGTTGAGATGCAAAGAAATTACTCTAGACGAATCTCCTCATTTCAAAAATAAGTTTCGATGAGATTCTCTCTACATCCATTTTAATTAGACGCCTTCTGATTCCAAACAACCCACCAGCATGCTATTTCCTTGATAAAATACCATTGGGCCTGATCCCCTATATCTATAACCCAGACTTCACGAACCCCATATGATCTGTGGGCAGCCCTCCCGAACAAGCCAATTTCCCATAAAATTCCTTGCAACAATCTATGGCCCCTAGAAGCCACCAAACGTCCAACTAACTTCCTTTAACAATTACACGTATCTCACTTTATGAAACTAATCACAAAATTAACTAACCCTCCCTCCAGGTAACTATGGCTTGACTCACTAGCAAAAATAAAACCTCCTATCCCGAGACTAATTTCAAAAATTTATATTAACCTGTTAAATTCTAAAACTACCTCTTCCTCGATATTTCTCCATTCTTGGGAAGTAGAACTAAATATCACCTTATCATTACAAGATAAGCAAAAGATCTGTGCCAACTCCCATGGCTTTTCTAGATGAATTGTGTTACAAGAGTCTGTGTGCAAAATACTTTCCAGGTGGTATTTTACACCGGATAAACTCTTTCATTTGGGCCTAATCGAATCTCCAATGTGTTGGAGATGTGAAAGATCGAGAGGCACACTAACTCACCTCTTTTGGACATGTCAGAAATTGCAACCCTTCTGGCAGAAAGTCTCCGACATCTTAAAGCCAATGAGAGTGCTAAATTCAGATCTGACTGCCCAGAGATTCTATTATCTCTCCCCACATCAAACTTCAATCCCAAGAAACACGATCTTTTGCCTCTGTTGCTGGGAGTTGCAAAACATCTGATTGCCTTGAAGTGAAGTAAAAAACCCACACGAGTTTGGAGGACTGGCTTGTTAAAAATTAAAGAAATTTATCGGTTGGAGGAACTATCGAGCTGGGAAACATATTCCAATATCCGTTTTCTAAAGATATGGGCTCCTTGGATTGGATCGGAAATGGTTAGGCTTATCTATTTAGAGCTGGTTTGGGGGCCTCGGTGGTCAGGCTCCTTGAGGGTTGGCCTCTCTTCTCATTGTCTGTGGGTGGAGGGGGCTGCCTTTCTACAACATAAGATTTTTTATTTTCTACCATGGACTTTCGCTTAAATTTGCTAAAGTATTTCTACTTAGTTGCTCATATAATGACTCGTCGCCAACTGTTAGATTGTGATTACACCTTGTTTTTTTTTCATTTATACCTGTTAAAACGTTTATATTGGTTTGTTATTTTAACTCATGTGTATAACAGTACCTATACAAATGACAATACTCTTTGTGTTTTCGAACCATGAGTTTATTTACAATGTTTGTACAAAAATTTATAAATAAAGAATTTAAAAAAATAAAAAAAGATAGGATAGAAAAACAAAGAGAAAGGGAAGGGGTAATCTCAAGTGCACACAATTGTCTCAGGACTAATAAACATTGAGTCCTTTCTCCAAAACTTTTTGCTGTAGGGTCCCCGCAAAAACTGTGCAAGTTTTTAGTGAGAGGAATGATTGCTCAGACCAGATCACTAATGCTCTATAGGCCCACCGCTCTGCCACCAAATGTGAGGAAACGAGGCACAGGGATACGGATTATGATACCACCGCTGCCACCAGATGTGAGGAAAACTACAAATATTAATACTCTATATCTATCTATCGCAGGGGGGCTTACTTTAGTTATCCCACCTCTGCCTCCAATATGTCACCAACTGCAGGGATTTATGTATATCCCGCTTTCCAGTTCCGGTTTGGAACTCGCAGCTCTCCGGCACCCCTTACCCTCAGGTCAGTCAGGGAACTTCGCCTAGGATAAGTAATCGCCGGACGGGCTGCCTGGACTTGTACTGGCTGTTAGGCAAGCTGCAGTGAGAGAAATATAACTACTCCCAGCCGCAGCCAGGCAATACGCTTATAAAATGCGCTCTGTCACTGCCAGCTTTACCCAATAAGCCCAATACAGGCGTTGCTGCCACCAGCCTCTGGTTCTAGAATGTGAGGCAGGGGCCTCCCCAATTTAGTAGCATAGGCTTGATTTAGCATGGAAGACGTGGGGGTACGTTATAGAGCAAGGAGAAACGAAGCTAGTAATTTTATATATTTTACTCCAAAAAGGTGTACATATGTACAAGACAATCACAAAATAACATGGGTTAACAGAAGAAGAAGCACTTACAATTGTTTAAGTCATCTCAGGCAGCCCATGCAGTCGGGGTATGGGCGATACATCACAGGAACCTCTCTGTAATCAGGTTTCCCAGGCAAAGACTCTGCAAAATGAGCTGGCACTATTTATACCCCCTGGTCGTGACATTACTGAAGTGGGTGGAGCTATGGAATCACTCCTCTTTTCTCAGAGGGGCTAACACGTGCTGAAAACTCTTAAGTATCATATCTCGGGGAGGGGACCTCATATGGCGATGAACAGCATATCATCTTACTCAGCATAACGTTGGCATTCATTTAAGTCCAAACATGCAGTACCTGTGTAAGCCAGTGAAGTAGGAATCCATGTCTTGGATTCCATTGAAGCTGGAGTCTAGAAAACCACAGGGTGGGTAGCTCCATCGAAGCACATCCTAAATATGTAATTTTCATACTTATAACACCAACTGGGGTCAAGATATGCCCTCATATTAAGTTTCTACATGAACAATAGAGCACATGTTCTCCCAACTGCCTTCATCCAGCTTGGGGCTATTAACTACTCAGTGGGGGGGCTAGCAACCTAGTATCATGTTACACCGAGTGTGTAGTGAGAAGGAGCTGGGAGGGGGGTCAAAAATCCCACAGCATGTGTCTGTACAGCTATGGAGCCTTCTAGTAGTATACGCAGAATATGGCATAGTTATATTATCATAAAAATATCCAAGTCTCTTTCACATGTGCTGTTGCTTTGCCCAATTCTTCCTATTCTGTATGTGCTTTTTTCACTTTTATTGCCCAGATATAGTAGTTTGCATTTTTCCCTGTTAAAAACCATTCTGTTAGTTGTTGCCCACTGCTCCCGTTTATTTATATCTTTTTGAATCCTCCGTCTCTTCTCTAGAATTAGCTATCCCTCCTACCTTTGTGTCATCAGCAAATTTAATCAGTGTACCCTCAATTCCTTCATCTAAATAATTTATAAAGATGTTGAACAATACAGGGCCCAGAACAGAGCCCTGTGGTACCCCACTTGAGACATTCTTCCAACTGGATGTGCAACCATTTATGACCACTCTTTGGGTCCGATCACTAAACCAGTTATGAATCCACCTAACAGTTGCCATGTTCATTCCATACTTAATCATTTTTTCAATAAGGATGGTGTGAGATACTTTGTCAAATGCTTTGCTGAAGTCAAGATATACTATATCTACAGCATTTCCCTGATCCACACAGTCAGTGATTCTGTCATAGAAGGAAATTAAGTTAGTCTGACATGACTTATTAATTACAAACCCATGCTGACTCTGGTTAATCACTTCATTCTTATCCAGGTACTTACAATCATGTTGTTTAATAATTTGTTCAAAAATCTTTCCTGGTATAGAAGTCAGACTCATCGGCCTATAGTTCCCTGGGTCCACCTTCTTCCCCTTTATGAAAAAAAAACATCATTTGCTTTTCTCCAGTCTTCTGGGACTCATATCATAGAATCATAGACTCCTCTTGATCTCCAAGAATTTTCAAAGATTATGCAGAGTGGTTCAAAAATTTCTTCTATCTCCTTCAGTACTCTGTGGTGTAAGTCATCTGGACCTGGAGACTTGAATTCATTTATGTTAGCTAAGTATTCCCTCACTATCTTTCTGTTTATAGATAGCCTGGATTCTTCTAGTCCTTTAATAGGACAGTGAAGTTCAGTTGATGTTACATTTACTTTCTGAGATAAAACAGATGCAAAATAGGAAGTTTGATAATAGTGCAAAACGTTTCATTGCTAATTCTTTGTGTGCAATATTTGTAAAAGTTATCCTTTAATCAAAACAGATTGAAAATAAAAAATACAAAGAACATTTAGTAAATCATTACTGTCACATAGTATATGCATGATGAAAATGCAGTGCTTAAGATATAATAACATCTGATGCTGCCGACTAAGATATGAAACCAATGAACGAGGCAAAGAAGAAAACATCATAGTACTTATATGCATGTATCTGGGGGTTAAAAATTATTTTTGCAATTGGGTTTTACTAAAAGTGTTGTACTGTTGGGTTTTTACAGCCTCTTTGTTTCTCTTCATATTCAACTTTCATGTGGTATATGGTCCTAAAACAACAGAGAAGAGCTCAGAAAAAGACAGATAAAAGAGTGGTGGACAAAACCTTTAACCCCTTAATGTCCAATGACGTGCACAGTCCGTCATGGCAAGGTGTCAGTTTTGGCACCTTGACGGACTGTGCACGTCATGCCTTTGAACTACTACTGCGTGTAAACAACCAGTGGTAGTTCAGTGCCGACAGCTGTCACAGACAGCTGACAGGCACAGCAAGCGGTGCGGGGACCTTTACAGTCGGTCCCCGCACCTACAGCGCTGTGATTGGTCAGTCAATGTGACTGACCAAACACAGTAGCGATCACGCAGAAGAGGCTGAAATTTCAGTCTCTTCTTCCCGATCAGTGCAGGAGCTCAGCGCTGCAGTGGCTGAGCTTCCTGCACTGACAGCCAGGAGCGGCGCCCCCGCGGCCCCTGGCTGTTAACCCCTTACTGCTGCAATCGAGCGCCATCGCAGCGCTCAGGGGGAGAGGCAGAGGGTCGGGAGCTCCCTCTGCCTCAGATCGCCGCCCCGCAATGTATTTGCAGGGCCCGATCTCTGCCTTGATGACCCGGGGGTTGTCATGACAACCTCCGGGTCAACTAGCTACGGAAAGCCGCTGTGACCATGGTCACAGCAGCTTTCACTATAGGAACAATGCATTGCAATGCTGGAGCATTGCAATGCATTGTACCTGCAATCAAAAGTAAAAAAGTGAAAGTCCCATAAAGGGACAAGGTAAAAAAAATATAAAAAATTAATTTTAAAAAATTCCCTAAAACAGTGGTCCTCAACCTTTTTTGCACCAGGGACAGGCTTCAAGAAAGACCATTCTTCCATGGCCCGGCAGGGCGGGGATGGAGGTGTGGCAGGGGTGGGGCTTTGGTCATAAGGGGGCGAGGCTATGGACAGGGTTGTAGTTAGTAGTAGTGCATACTCATCAATTAATTATAACATTTATAATGTGAATGTGACTCCCTTGTATACAAGGCTCTGCTCCCACCCTTGTATACAAGGCTCCGCTCCCACCCTTGTATATATGGCACCGCTCCACCCTCTTATACTTGTATGCATGGCTCCCCTCCCATCCTGTATACATGGCTCCGCTGGGCTCCCCCGTGCTCCCCCATCATACTTACCCTCCTCGCTTCGTCGCTGCAGGTCCCTTGCATCCCTGTCGGCCGCGGCAGCTTCCTCCTGGCAGTGCGATGACGTAGTACCGCTCATTAAGGGCATGAATATGGACGCCACGCCTATGGGAGTGGCGTCACGTCCATATTCATTACCTTAATGAGCGGTACTACGTCACCGCTCAGCGCTGGATGAAGCTGCCACAGCCGACAGGGATGCAGCGACGGAAGGTAAGTATCGATGTCTTCTTGAAGCCGGCGGCTGCAGCTGTCACTATAGTGCTGCAGCCGCCGGCTCCATGTGTGTACAGTGTTCTGTGCCGTGGCTCAGCAGCCCGGCAACAGAACTGCTACGGCCCGGTCCTGGGCCGCGGACTGGCGGTTGGGGACCCCTGCCCTAAAAAATACACATTTTTATGTAATAAAAAAAACAAAAAACAAAAAAAATACACATGTTTGGTATCGCCGCGTCCATAAAAATCTCATCTATAAAAGCGTAACCCTAGTTAACCCCTTCAGTGAAAGCCGTAAAAAAACACAAAAAAGTAGTAAATTATACTTTTTCCAAGCGGTATCATCATACCGCTTGGAAAAAGTGCAATAACACGCGATCAAAAAGTTGGATATAAATAATCATGGTACCGCTGAAAACGTCATCTTGTCCCGCAAAAAACAAGCCATTATACAGCATCATCAGTGAAAAAATAAAAAGTTATAGCTCGCGGAAAAAACTGATGCAAAAATAATTATATTTCAATAAAAATTTTTATTGCGTAAAAAATGCCAAAACATAAAAAAATATATAAATGAGGTATCACTGTAATCGTAGTGACCCGAAGAATAAAGCTGCTTTATCAATTTTACCACATGCGGAACGGAGGAAAAAAACAAAGAAAAAACAATTCCTGAATTGCTGGTTTTTGCTCATTCTGCTTCCACAAAAATCGGAATAGGAAGCGATCAAAAAACGTTATGTACCTAAATATGGTACCAATAAAAACGTCAGCTCGTCCCGCAAAAAATAAGCCCACAGATAACTATGTTGGACGAAATATGGAAAAATTATAGCTCTCAAAATACGGCGATGCAAAAATTTCTTACAAAAAATTCTTCCAAAAAAAAGCATCTTTTAGTGTGTGACAGAAGCTAAACATGAAAAAAGGGTATAAATCTGGTATCGCTGTAATCGCACCGACCCGAGGAATAAAGTCGCCTAATCACTAATACCGCATGAGGAACGGTGTAAAAAATAAAACCAATTCTTCACCTTTTGTGGATTTGTTCATTCTTCCTCCCAAAGATCGCAGTAAGGCGATCACAGTGGTTCCCCCCCACATATGGGATATCAGTGTACTCAGGACAAATTGCACATCAACTTTTGGGGTCCTATTTCTCCTGTTACCCTTATAAAAATAAAAATTTTGGTGCAAAAAGGTCATTTTTGTGGAAAAAAATATGATTTTTATATTTTCACGGCTCTATGTTATAAACTTCTGTGAAGACCTGATATACGAGAAGAGCCTTGACGTGGCTATCAGGCTCACATAATTTGGCCATCTTATGCGCTAAGACTTCTCAATTTTTCATATTTCTAAGGTAATGATGCAATTCATTTTTCATATTTTTCATATTTCGTGTTTGCAAGCTATAGCGCTACAGTGTGCTACCTTTTTTTCTTGTATGTATATGAGTTGGTGACTCTAGGTTTAGCACCTGTTCACACTGAATCTATGTTTGGATGTGCCGGTCAGTTTTTTGATATGTATTCATTTACCTTCTACCTGAGCACTCCACCTGGTGGTCACAGGCTTTTTAATTACAACAGGTTCATCACCCCTCCACAGAGATGTAGATTTTAGTCTGGAGAGAGGATTCATATGTTCCCATGCAGACAGACTTTTCTAAGCGAGGATAGGTATTAGTTAGGACCTGATATACGAGAAGAGCCTTGACTTGGCTATCAGGCTCACATAATTTGGCCATCTTATGCGCTAAGACTTCTCAATTTTTCATATTTCTAAGGTAATGATGCAATTCATTTTTCATATTTTTCATATTTCGTGTTTGCAAGCTATAGCGCTACAGTGTGCTACCTTTTTTTCTTGTATGTATATGAGTTGGTGACTCTAGGTTTAGCACCTGTTCACACTGAATCTATGTTTGGATGTGCCGGTCAGTTTTTTGATATGTATTAATTTACCTTCTACCTGAGCACACCACCTGGTGGTCACAGGCTTTTTAATTATAACAGGTTCATCACCCCTCCACAGAGATGTAGATTTTAGTCTGGAGAGAGGATTCATATGTTCCCATGCAGACAGACTTTTCTAAGCGAGGATAGGCATTAGTTAGGACCTGATATACGAGAAGAGCCTTGACGTGGCTATCAGGCTCACATAATTTGGCCATCTTATGCGCTAAGACTTCTCAATTTTTCATATTTCTAAGGTAATGATGCAATTCATTTTTCATATTTTTCATATTTCGTGTTTGCAAGCTATAGCGCTACAGTGTGCTACCTTTTTTTCTTGTATGTATATGAGTTGGTGACTCTAGGTTTAGCACCTGTTCACACTGAATCTATGTTTGGATGTGCCGGTCAGTTTTTTGATATGTATTCATTTACCTTCTACCTGAGCACTCCACCTGGTGGTCACAGGCTTTTTAATTACAACAGGTTCATCACCCCTCCACAGAGATGTAGATTTTAGTCTGGAGAGAGGATTCATATGTTCCCATGCAGACAGACTTTTCTAAGCGAGGATAGGCATTAGTTAGGACCTGATATACGAGAAGAGCCTTGACGTGGCTATCAGGCTCACATAATTTGGCCATCTTATGCGCTAAGACTTCTCAATTTTTCATATTTCTAAGGTAATGATGCAATTCATTTTTCATATTTTTCATATTTCGTGTTTGCAAGCTATAGCGCTACAGTGTGCTACCTTTTTTTCTTGTATGTATATGAGTTGGTGACTCTAGGTTTAGCACCTGTTCACACTGAATCTATGTTTGGATGTGCCGGTCAGTTTTTTGATATGTGCTCCACAAACAGACTTCTGGAAACAGTGAATGCGTATTTGGATTTATTCAGGTTGTTCTTGAAGCAGGCTATGTTCATGATCGTTCTGCGGTGGTTCTACATGTAGGACATGTAAAGGGAACCTGAAAAGCTAATGCTCCAATTATTTGACAAGCTCTAGCAGGTAACTAGTAGAGTTTAGGCAGAGTTTTTAATGCTATATGAGAAAAACTTAGGAATACTCACTAGAAGGATTTATCAAAACCAGTGCAAAGAAAAAGTGGAGCAGATGCTAAGTAGACAACCATTCAGTTTTCATCTTTCATTTTAGAGACATCATTAAGGTAGTTTGAAAAAACTAGCTGTTATTTTTGTGCAACTGTTCAACTTTATCATTTTCACTTATACAAGTGGAAACAGTAGTTGACAGCCACCGTTCCAAATCAGCAGGTTGCGTTTTGGAAAGCTTGCTTACAGGCTGTAATCCCCTAGCCAACTTTGAATTGTACTTTTTCTATCTCTTCTAATGAGATCCATAACTTTATTTATTTTTCATCAACATGATGTGTGGCCCTCTGACCCAGGATCGGCTCGTTTAAAGGACATTGCTGAGCCATATGACCTTTTTGATTGCAGCGGTAGCAGATGATCTCCCGCCGAGTATGATGTTGATCAGGAGTCGCTCCTTGGGGTGGCGTGGTCCTCCTCCGGTGAGGCGACGTCCTCCATTTCCTCCGGTTCATCCAAGGGACATCCTCCGGACAGTCGGCTAGTAGGATCTTTCCTCCTTCCTCTTTCCGCAGCTGCAGGGCATCCATTACAGTGGCCAAGTTCCTAGTCAGCTGGCGCACTTCTGAGCGCAGACATTCCAACTCACTAGGGGGCGCCACCTGCGTTTTAGCTTCTGCCACCTGCGGGGAAAAGGTGGGTACTGCCGGCTTAAGAGTGGCTTCACCCGGGTGATACTGATTTGCCACCTCAGGCTTTTCCAGGGGTCGCAGTCCTTTTATTGCCATGTCCTTTAGGGCATCAAAGGTGGCATCTGGATGATCCAAGGACCACCAGTTTACAGTCCTCCCTTCCGTTGGAGACCTCAGTCCCCGCACGAATTGCTCTTTCAACATTTGGCTCTCATCAATGGGACTTGTAGGGTTAGCCTGTTTAAGAGCTCGCAGGGCCCCCTGTAGTCGGCAGGCGTAGTCCCTAATACTGTCACTCGGTCTCTGGAAGCACTGATAAAATGCCATCCGGAGATCCGTTTCTGTGCGGTCCTCAAAGATGGCCTGTAGCTTTAAGAGAATCGCAGGTACCGACTCCTGGTCTGCAGTGGGCCAAGTCTCTACTTCTCTCTCAGCCGCACCAGCTAACTGTCCTATTACCACAGCAGCTTTTTGCTTTTCAGTCATTGAGTACATATCCAAAATACTACATATTTTCCTTTTAAACCCTGGTAGGGTGTCGGGCTCGCCGCTGTACTGGGGGAGCCACTTCGCTCCAGGCATGTATGGGAGCGTTAGCGGCATGAGCGGGACCACCGGGCCAGGTGAGGGACCCGCACCTCCATCCTGCACTACAACGCCAAGCGGTGGGCTATTGGGGCCTCCGGCGGGGGCCGCTCCGTCTGCCGGTTGCTGTGACATGTTGATGCCCCCTTGGTTAATCTGAGCCTACCTCTTTCACAGGCTGCAGCGTCGCAGGCACAGCGGTGGAGACAGGACCTTTGTCGCTGGCGCTCTGATGTCAGAGCGTTCACTTCCTGTTTCACAGGACCTGTGGCTGAGTCAGAGTTGGGGCGTGTCCAGGCAACAGCGCGCTCTTTCAGGTACGCCCCCCTTCTTCACCAGCGCCTGAGGGCGCGAATATTGCGGTAAAGATGGCGGTATTATGGCGCCAAACACAGCAAACAGTCTTTTTCACACAAACAGTTCAATATAGGCACACAGGACTCACAATTGCAAGTTTCGCATCCTGTTCGTGACGCCAAATTTTTAGATGACTCGCACCACAATTGTGGTTACCAGGGCTATGGGTACTCGGAGCCGGGCCCAATGATTTCTATGGGAATTGTCACTGGCAGCGGGACTCGGTCCGTGGCCCTGGCAGTCATGCGATGGGGATATTTACAGGGGATTATAAGGATAGGTAGTTCGTGACGCCACCTGTGGTGTCTGATCAATTGGACCAGCGCTGCTATAAGGATCTTCACAGGGGATGTTATGGGGGCAGCTGGGTGGTAAGTCTCCCACAGGTGAGACTGGTCCCTGGAAGTCTATGGTGGTGATGCAGGGTGTAGATAATAATTCAGTCACACACAATGCAGCTTCTTTTCATACCTTTTACTGGTAGATGGTTCAGGCAGATCCCGGGGAGCTGGTCGGGGTGGAGAATGCACATTCAGGCAACCGCTGAGCAGGTTAGAGGCCTCCTTTACTTCCAATGTATGTGAGCCCAAACTTGCGTGAAGCCAAGTTAACTCTGCAATCTCCAGCTTTCTCAATAGCTGCAAAGCCGGCCAATATTGTGGTGGAGCCTTCTGAGTGGTGAGAACAGAGCCCTTCTATGCAGGGCCCTGCTAAAAGTCCTTGTTCCTCCTGACTCCGATTACGTATCGACACTTAGGGCTGCTCTCTGCGACCTGTAGTCCAGATAGCCTCCGGTTTTCTTGTTACTATGCTTGAAACACTAGCAATGCTTCGGACTCCGGTTGTCCGGTGATTTTAGTGCAGGCAATCCAATACCTGAAGCACTTCTCTCTCTGTCTTCTCCACTATGCCCTTCGCCCTGCTCTCGCTCTTAGCATAAGCACTTGTGGCTTCGATGGTAATGTCAGCTTTCTTCTAGAGCTCACTGACTAGCTCTCAGTATCCCCAAGTCCAGACTGGACTGAGACTGAACTGCACTGTCCTCAGACAGGAAACTATCTGCCTTGAGCTCTTCTCAGACAGGAAACTTGAAACAGCTCTGCCACATGTCACTCCCTCTATACCCCTGGTGGGTGTGTCTGAAAGGGTGAGTGAAGTGCATGGATAACAAGCTTTTACGTTACCTTCCTGTGCATTCTCCTGGATTTTATGTGTGCCTGACATAGCTGGGCCACACATCATGAGGACTTGTTTTTTGTAAGAGAGTTTATAGTTTTGATTCGTTTTACCATATAATGTACGGAAAAATATGAAAAAATATTCCAAGTGTTCCATTTGGAGTTTAGGGGTTTTTTTTTTGCGTAATTTACCTTGTGGGTTTAAAGGGAACCTGTCACCCCCCGGGCGTTTTTAAGTAAAAGAGCCACCTTCAGCAGCACTAAAACTGCAGTCTGTAAAGGTGGCTGTTATGTTTCTGGTCCTGCAACGCTGAAATATAGCGTTTTAAAAATGGGTCCCCAGACCTTTATTGCGTTCCATAGGACGGCGTCTCCCCCTGTAATCCTCCTCCATCCGTCCATCACCCCCCTTCAGAGTCACAGACCCTCCTCCTGAGTTGTTTTCCTTTGACTAAACTGCGGTGGGGCGCCTGCGCTCTGGGAACAGTCCTCGGGCATGCGCAGTGCATGCTGCCCAGGGACTGACAGAAGGCTATTTTACAGGCACCAGACCCGTCCCCGCAGTGTGTTATCATAGTATTCACACTGCGGGGCTGGGAATCTGGCGCCTGCGCAGTCAACATGTTTAGCTGCGCCTGCCCCCTACTCCCAGTCCCTCCACTTTCGTTTTCATCCCCCGTGCTGAGTCGATGTGCTGATCATTTTCCTGTGGAGGGACTGCGAGAAAAAAAAAATGCACTCAAAAACACAATAAAAGAAACTCAAGTAAAATAATTTAGACAATGGGTGCAAAAAATCTGCAAAAACTCACCAAATGGTGGGAACATAGCCTACCTCAGCTGGCACCTGCCTTGTGTGGAGAAGGCTCAGCTCTTGAGCCTGATCCATACACCCGTGCCTCTTCATGATTCTCACCCTCATGAAGTAGAAATTAGTTAACTAATGTGATCAAAGGTGAATGCAGCATAATCCAAAAAGGGGCCTTCATATAATTAATTTTTTATTTGTATTCCAATAGATCAAGATAAGTATATAAATGAAATTCTCTAACATATGTTAGAATCACAAATTGTCAATGAGCAGCTGTTTGGAGATGGCACTCACACAAAAAAACCTTCACTTTGAGCAATAGGATTCATGTATGCATTCCCCATAGCATTAACTCTGAATGAGGCCCCCACTATGTAACTCTGTCTTACTATAACCCTTCCACTTAACTTTGTTTGTGGGAAAACCCCTTTAATTTTAATCAATAGATTAATAATAACTTCCACAATTAGATTGTTAAAAAATGTTCCTATGCTGGGATAATCTTATAAGATTACTCAGCACAGGAGCATTTTATTTAAAAACACATCCAATTGTGGAACTTATTATTATTCCAAGATCTATTGATTAAAATCAACTGTAAAATTAACTTTGTTCACGGTTAGGACCCTTTAAGGCCTGTCTGGTTACTTTCAGAACATAATAGAAACATTTTCTTACCTGTATTTCGATGAGGCATCACATAAAGGTAACGTGTAAGAAGCAAGAATGAGTAGAGCATCAGGATACACAAACATGATTTATTTGTAAAATTTGGAGAAGATATTACTACAGTCCTCATTGGGTTGCATACGCTCAGGAATGCACTCCATGAATCTGTAATTAAATCGAGATAAGAGGAAAAAATGTTTTTAATTTTTAGCCAGCATGATTAAGCGATGTTTCCAGGCAGCGAAAGGTGTTGTGTGCAGAAAATCTTGTGCGTTCAACAGCTCAAGCAAACCGGATGTGATTTTATGAAAAATAATGCCCACTGTGTGTCCTAAAGATGTGGTTGAAGTGTGCATTTTTGCTGTATTTTTTCCCCCCTATGCTTCTGTGGGGAGCCTAAAAAAACCACATGACTGTGTCAAGGCATCAGGAAATCTGAAGATTACAAAGGATTTTGGCTCACAATGTAGTGCCCTTTGTCAGAAAGCTGGGTTTACGTCTTAAGTCATGGATCTTCCAGCAGCACAATGACTCCAAACATACTTCAAGAAGCACCCAGAAATAGATGGAAACAAAGCGCTGGAGAGTTCTGAAGTGGTCAGCACTGAGTCAGTATCTAAATTCCTTTGTACATCTGTGGTGAGATCTTAAAATTGCTGTTGGGTGAAGGTACATTTCAAATATGAGACACCTGGAGCAGTTTGCAAAATAGTGGTTCAAAATTCCAGTTGAGAGTTCTAAGAGCTTGTTGATGGCTATAAAGAAGAGATTGCAGTTATTTATTCCAAAAGGTGTGCAAGGAAATATTAAGTTGAGGGTGCTAACATTTTGTCTGGCCCATTTTTTTTTTTTTTTGGGGGGGGGTGTGTTGTTGTGTGAAATTCTAGCCAATTTGCCTTTTTTGCTGCAAAAAGGAAATACACATATGGCATTTCAAAAAATTTCTGGGAGAAATGCTTCATTTTATGGAACAATTCCAAGGGTGCCAACACTTTCACTGGTCATATCTGATCCTTGTTTAGAGGCCACTACAATTCCTCTCTTCTGTGGATCTTCCTTGTTTTCAAAGGAACATTTACATGCACCTACTCAGTTATCTTTACTCCATATTATAAAAGTACAGTATTTATCTTGTAGTTAAATAATGAACAGGGTGCATCATAGCAGGACAGTTATTGACATGGCCACACATAGGGAGAACATTGTTTTATTGCTATTTGTGTGACATGTAAATACCGCCTAAATCTATATGGTTCAATTTATTTTAACTACCGTAATATACTCATGTATAAGCCGACCCCCCTACTTTTGCCACAAAAAACTGGGAATACTAATTGACTATAAGCCTAGGGTGAAAAATGATTATGCCCCCATATGCTCCATAGATTTGCCCCTATGATGCTCCACAGATTATTGCCCCCATAGCTGCACAGATTATGCCCCCTATGCTGCACAGATTATGCCCCCATATGCTCCACAGATTATGCCCCCATATGCTGCACAGATTATGCCCCCCATATGCTGCACGATTATGCCCCCATATGCTGCCACAGATTATGCCCCCATATGCTCCACAGATTATGCCCAATATGCTCCACAGATTAGCCCCAATATGCTCCACAGATTATGCCCCCATATGCTCCACAGATTATGCCCCCATATGCTCCACAGATTATGCCCAATATGCTCCACAGATTAAGCCCATATGTTCCAGATTATGCCCCATATGCTCACAGATTAAGCCCCCATATGCTGCAGATTATGCCCCTATATGCTCCACAGATTATGCCCCATATGCTTCACAGATTATGCCCCATAGTATAGGTCCCTTATGCTGCCGCGCTGCTGCTGCAAAAAAACCCGACGTCATCGCGCCCTCTGCCTGAACATTCACAGCCAGAGGAGTCGGGAGGAAGAAAGCAGCACAGCGGTGGTCCAGGACAGGTAAATATCGCTATACTCACCCCTCCGCCGTGCGTCTCTGCAGCCTCTCTCTTCTCACGGCGGTTCCGCAGCTCTTCCGTCCTACACGGTCACGTGGTACCGCTCATTAAAGTCATGAATTTGTGATATCATGACTTTAATGTGCGGTACATGTGACCGCTGAAGGAAGGAGCCGGAGATTGTGGGAGAAGCAGGGGCGCAGAGACGCGCGGCGGAGGGATGAGTATGATCCGACACCCCCACTGACCCCCATTTATGACTCGCGTATAAGCCGAGAGGGGGACTTTCAGCCCTAAAAAATGGGCTGAAATCTTCGGCTTATACACGAGTATTTACGGTATATATACCAAAGACACATTATAGGTTCAATACTCAGATACAGGGGAGTGTATAAGTGGGCCTTAAAAGTCCTGGGAGATGTGTTGTAAGGCCCAGGGTGGTAGTCGTGGCAATGGGCTGTTCGGTTCCCACAACCCTGGCGCTTCACAGATGAAACACAAGTCTTTTCTGTAGTGTGTGCGATGTGTGCAGCAAAGTTACTCAATGAGGTTCTCTCAAGCTCTGTCACTCCGGTTTACAAAACGTTTCAGAGTCACAAGTCTTTTCAAACAACATAACTACGGACATCAATATCTCATCACATAGGCAGCACACGGCAAACACAGAGTCATCTTCATATCTGTCCCTGCCATCCTGACAGGCTCTATCTTCCTTCAGCTGCCTTTCGGGCAGCTCATCTATCCCCTTTGAACAGTCTGTGTCCCACTTGTATTCCCTGGAAAATCCATGTCCCTCCTGTATCCTTGGGCAATCCATGTCCCATCTTTATCCTTGGACAATCCGTGTCCGACTTGTACCTTTCCTGTTTACCAGCTCTTTATCAGCCTCTTATCCGGCTCCAGTGGGGAGAGGCGTCGGGAACACTAATCATCTGCTCCCACCCTGATCCTAGACCCCGGATCCTGATGGGGGTTTATTCTGTACGGCTGTTGTCCATCGGCACTCTTCTCTGGCCTGGGGCCCCTTACTGTGATAACAGCTTTATCCCATGCCTGCAATACTCTGCTCCGCTACTGCTCACCGATCTTCCCTTGGCCAGACTGCCCGGCTTCTGCCCCATCAGGAAGTATCCTGATTATATTTCCCTGCTCATGCATTAACTTAACCCCTTGTGCGCCTATCTCTATTCTATCTGTTCCCCATCACTAATGTTCCCCACTTATTGTATATGAACATTAATAAACAGTGAGGTGCCGCAGGTGAACGTGCAAACAGGGTCCAGGAAAGAGGCTTGTGAGGTTCCCTGCCACCTCCTTACACTGGCACTGAGAAATGCCAGACAGCTTGTTAGATCCAACATGGAGCACAGTAAAGGGAGGTGACCATAAGGGAAGTGAACAGATCCCGGCTAAGAAGATAGACCAGTGCGTAATGCCAACACATGCAGAGTATTTTCACCTCCTCTCTGTATCGGAAACATGATAAAACAAGGTGGCTGTCAGGCTTAGTCCCTATTCTCCATAATACCATATGCAGTGAATGATAAGGCATGGTGTTGCTCTCCTGTCAGTCACGGCATTTGGTTCCTTCCCTTGGGGTAATTTCCCCTTCATCATATTCATTTAAGACCGACTCTAACTGCTATGCAACTATGTAATGTCTGAAGTTTTAGTAGCTTTCTGTCACGGTTCCATCCCTCAGAGTGTCTGGGATGCAGTTACTGAGGCTCACCATCCAATTCCATACCGGGGCATGCTGAAGCTGTCAGTACATTGACAGCTTGGCCATCCAATCTGGTACAGGAGCGTGCTGAGCTGTGAGGGTGTTGATTGACAGCTCAACCATCCAATCTGAGACTGGGAGGCGTTGGCTGTCCAAGTGTTTTAGTATCCCGGGTGATTGCCATGCTACTTAACTGAGCTGCTTCTCCCAGACCTCTGCCAGACATACATTCAGCAAGTATGGTTTTGTGCTTCTGTGGTCTGAGTTCTGTATGCTTGATCTTTTATTGCCTGACCTTGGACTTTGTTCTGACCATCCGGTTGTTTAACCCCTTCTGCTCTGATCCATTATCCTCCTGGTATTCTGACCTTGGAACATTACTTGACCTAACTTTGTCATTCTGTTTATGCATACCTCCTTGCTTCTCATCTTAGACTCCTTGACCATTCTGACTCATAGCTTGGCTGTGAGAGGTGACTAGCGTCACACTTCATTACTACTTCTTACTTTGCATTCAGTCACGTGTACTCTTAAAGTTTGACTCACCAGTCACCATCCATTTTTCTCTGCTGGAGTCATCTCTTCAGCAAACTCCTTCTTTATAGTCTATCTGCATTTAATCCCTGACTATGATCTGCATGTAACCATTTGACTGCTGTAAGCATAGTGAACTATTCTTCTATACTGGTACTGTTCCCACTGCAACAGCCTATGGTTAACCATTCATCTGCTGATGACCTACATTTCTGCAATTGATCATCTGTCTATTGTTAGTAATGGCCGGGGGCAGAGCCTCCCTCCCCCAAGAAAGAGGCGTGGGCGGAGGCCGGCATGACGGGGGTTTGGAGGGTTTAAAA
>JARQOD010006853.1:0-41232 GCA_033576555.1 Oophaga sylvatica | reverse complement strand
AAAAATTTTTAAAAAAATTTTTGGAAAAAACCCCCAAAAATTTTTGAAGAGCCTTTAATGAAAGTTTGGACCAACAAGGGGGCCGGAACCTTGACCAGGCCTTAATTTTAAAGACCGGGGGACAAAATTTTTCCCAGAAATGAGCCCCTCTGTCCCCCAAAAAGGGGCCCTTTTTGTTTCCCTTCAATACAGAGCTTTTCCCCCAAAAAATTCGGAAAACCACACCCCGAACATGTTTCCCATGGGACCCCCTTTGGAAAAAAATCAAGATTTCACCCTTTTTAAACAATCAAATTTTATCCACAAACCCCCTGAAAAGTCATTATGAAAAAAGGGAAGTTGGAAGGAGCCTTTGTGCCCCCAAGGGGGCATCACTAGGTTTTTTCAAAAAGCCCCTCGGGGTTTAAAACGCGGTTCTTCCATCTTCCCCCGTGCTTAATGCAAAAGGTAAAAAGCCCCGGGGGGTTTAAGCTTGGTAAAAAAAAGGGGGCACTTTTCCCCTGGAAAACGGCCCCAAAAAAAAAGGAACGGATATTGATATTTCACAGTGATATTGTTCAAGAGACGATAATCAAACACGGCCTTAATGAACCTTCCTTTTTGGCCACAAAGAAAAACCGGAACCCAAGGGTGAAGGGATGGTCTGTTTTGACCCTTCCCCCAATGACTCTTGATATAAGCCCGCATAGCGTCATGTTCAGGTACAGAAAGTTAAAAAAGGCGCCTTTAGGGAATTTCCTAAAGGCATAATTCAATATTTGCAGTCAAAAGGGTCCTTGGGGGGGCAAGGATGCAGATTTACTTTCGTTAAACAATAAGAAAAATCAGTCAAAAAGTCGGAACTTTCCTGAGCGGGGGGAGAGGCCAGAAAAAACAGGAGTCTTGGCATTAAAAACTTGGCAGCCCAACTGGTCCACAGACACAGATTTTCAAATCCAAAACAGGTTTGAGACTGTAACCAAGGGTCCCAGTACAAAATTGTCATGAGATTATCCCGCACCAAAAATTTGAAAATCTCTGATGATAGGTTCAACCTCATTATCACCTGAGTAGGAAATGGGGTTTATTTCACCAAAGGGGTTAGAATCGTTTCCTGTAGGGGAATAGACTTCCATAGGGGTTTAAAGGGAAACCCACAACGTTTAGCAAAATTCAATATCCATCAGGTTTATAGCTGCTCCCGAATCAACAAAAGCCTGAGAGAAAATGGGGACAGGGAGCAATTCAGAGTAACCAGTCAACAGAAATTTGGGGTTCTGAAACTCCCCAAGACAAGGGAGAGTGCAAACGTCTTCCCCGCTTAGGGCAGATGAAATAGCTTGAGAGGCGTACCACAGTAGAAAAACATAACCCATTTGGTTTTGAAACTCATGACGCTGTGCCCCGGGGGCACTCTATCCACGGGCTGTCTCAGAAGCTGGGTTAAAAAGGCAACATTTCCACGCATCCTTACGCTACGCAAACGTCTGTCAATTTGAATCCCCAATGAATAGAATCATTGGAGCAGGGGAGAGGGAACCCACCATAAATCCTTTACTTCTTGACGGCCCTTTTTGAAAAAAAGGGCTGCAAGCAACATATTCCCATTTGGTCGGTTGCCCCCTTTTGGAATTTTGACAGAAACTCAGCGTCTAAGGCCTCTGATTTAATGCCAAAAAAGGTTTTTTAGCCTGATCAGTGACTTTTGGTTCATCGTAAAAAACCCCCAGACCAGAAAAATGCATCAAAATTAACCCCCAAAAAAGGGTCCCCAGGTGTGGGGGAAAAAAGCCCAATCCCGGGATCGCCCGCGGAGAGGTTTGACTTTTTGAACTGCTGTGTGCGTTCCTGGGGAACTTAGGTTTTTAAGGCAAAAAAAACTTACAGTTATTTTTGAAATTCAGAAATTTGCTCGACCCCCAAAAAAATAAATTGGCATGGGGTTTCCTAGGTTCCCCCAACGGCATCCTAGCAAAAATTTGGTGCAATATCCGAAATTCATTGGAAGCTGTTTTTTTCCCCACGGCCAGACAACTGTGAAACCCTTGAGAGAAAAAAAAAATTCCCCCACAGCACCCAGAGAAAAGAGGAAAAAAAGAACAAACAGAGAAAAAAAAAAGAAAAAAAAATTTCTGACAACTTCCTTTTTTTTTTTCCTTTTACTATTTTTCCTTCTGTTGAGTCCAATAATTTTTCAGTTTGGCCGGTGTTTCTGTTATGATTTGGTAGCTGAGGAGGCAGGCAAACCAAAAAAGGCAATCACCGGGGTTGGAATCTATGGGTTGCAAATACCCGGGCTAACCACCACAACTAAGGCAGCCGTTTGGGGGTTCCCCGTTGGTCCTAGACCCTCGTCACAGCCTTTAGAGGTTAATACATAAAGTTAGAAAAAGGAAAGTATCTGCCCGGAGCGTCCCCAAAGAACAAGGAAGCCCCAAAATGAAAGGCAGTTAGACCCCGAGGAAATACGGAACAGACGGAAAATTGTATGAGCAAAAGTTGGGGGCCCATTCCTGGCAGAAAAGGTAGGAAGGATTCTTCTGGAATCCAAAAAACCCTAAAAAATAAACCCAAATCTACTAATTGCAAAAAACCGAGATCCCGCCCTTACCACCTAAATTAATTTCTTGGTGTCACAAAACAAGCGCAGCCAATGAAAAAAATGGGGAAAAAAGGGAAATGAAAAAAAATAACAGTGGCTCAGAAAAAACTGAGGGGGCACAAGCCCCCCGAGGGGCCTGGCTGACTCCCAGAAGTGAAGGCCTCCCCAAAAGCAAGCACAAAAAAAGCAGAAATATCTTATCTGAAGCAGAGTGCAGGCAAGACTCAGCAAGCTTCCAAGTGAACCAGGAACCACTTTGGACAAGAAAATTGACACCTGCACCATGATGGGAGGGAACCCCTTATATAAGACCTGTCTGTAACTTTGATTGCAATCCTCATTGAATGGTTCAGTATGTTTGTAACCCAGAGGGAGCTTTGTTTCAGAATTCATTTCAAAAACACATTCACAAATATCCCTCTTTACACCACTCTTTTTAAAGGGCCTGCTTAAAATTTTTTTAGGAAAAAGGGAGCCGGGGTTGTTTCTTTAGGTCCAAGACCTCCTCGGGGACAAACCCTTCCAGTCACAGGTAATAGTTTGCCTCTTATTTCTTGTGGCAAGATTTTTTTACCCAAAAACTCATCCTCGAGGCCGGATCTGGAGTGGTACCCGGGTCCTTAAAGAAGGGGCTCAAAACTTTGGGTTTTGAGGGGGGAAAATGAAAGGATTTAGGCAACGTAGGGAGTAGGCAAATCAGTTTGTAAGAGACCGGGTTGATTTGTCTCAAGACTTCAAGGGACCAATGAAACGGGGACCCCAATTTGTACGAAGGCAACTTCAAACGGATGTACTTGGAGGAGAGCCATACCCTTGTCCCAGGACGAAAGGTGGGAGCATCCAAGCGTCTTTTGTCTGCATGCCTTTTCATACGTTTGAGAGGCTCTCTCGAAGCAGTCTTGGCTCTTTCCAAATGTTCGAGAAATCTTGGTAAAGGTTCGGCTGCCGGAACACCAGACGGTCCAGAGAAAGGAAGGGAAATTCGGGTTGGAGTCCAAACACAATCTGAAAGGGAGATATTCCAGAAGATTTACTTACTTGGTGTGTTGTAGGAGAATTCTGCCCGGGCAGTATTTCTACCCGTCGTTATGATGAGCGTTGACGAAGTGACGCAAGATCCGCCAGGATTTGATTGATCCTCTCCACTTGCCATTGGACTGGGGATGGTATGCTGAAGTAAAATCTAGTTCTATTTTTCACTAGTTTAAAGGATGCTCTCCAGAACTTAGAGGTGAACTGGACGCCCCTGTCGGCATGATGGGGAGGACGAAGATGTGCTGAATAAAGTGAGCGGCCAGTTTCTGGAGCAGACGGGAGACCAGATGCAGAACGAAGTGAGCCATTTTAGAGAAGCAGCCACCACAACCCATACCATGAGCAGCCAGAAGAATGGGAAGATCCGTGATGAAATCCATCGCGATGTGCTGCCAGGGAGCAGACGGAATCGGAAGAGGCAGAAGCCTGCCGGCTGGTAGGTGTTTATCAGTCTTGTTACGGGCACATGAAGGACAGGCTGCGACGTACTCCTGGATATCCTTACCCATGGTAGGCCCACCAGTAGTAAAGGGTGATGAGTTGCTGAGTCTTTTTCTGACCGGCATGGCCAGTCAACTTAGAAGAATGACCCACCGCAGGACACGATTACGCTCAGAAGCGGTCACGAAAGTCTTCCCTGGGGGAAGTCGGGCAAGATCAATGGAGGCAACAGAGACTAACTTTGAAGGTTCAATAATGTGCTAAGGTTCTTCCTCCAGTTCAGGAGGCAAAAAGGCTCTGTAAAGTGCTCTGCCTTGATGTTCTTGTCAGCTGGTGGAAATGAAGGACAAAATTAAAACGAGCAATAAAACAACGCCCACCGGGCTGACGGGGATTCAGCTTAGAGGAGATTGGAGGTAGGCAGGTTTTTATGATTGGTGATATGACTACCTGGTGATGAGCTCCCTCAAGAGATGTCTCCATTCTTACAGAGCCAATTTGATAGCCAACAGTTCTCGATCTCCAACGGAGTAGTTCCTTTCTGCAGGAGAAAAAACCCCTTGGAAAAAAACCCACAAGAGATCATCCGACTGGTAGATGCCTTCTGGGTGAGAACTGCTCCTGTACTATGGAAGAAGCGTCTACTCAAGAAAAAATTGCTCATTAGAATTTGGGCGATGGAGAATGGGTGCGGGAAGCAAAGGCTTTTTTGAGAGAAAACAAAGGCCTCTTCTGCCTCGGAGGACCATTCCTTGGAGTTTACACCTTTCCGGGTTAAAGCTGTGAGGGGAGACACTCGGGTGGAAAGTGTGGAGTGAATTGCCGGTAGTAGTTGGCGAACCCAGGAACCTTTGTATTGCTTTTAGCCCAGACGGACGAGGCCACTGAGGACGGAGACAACTTCTCCGGGTCCATCTTTAATCCTGTGGAAGATACAATTACCAAGAAAAGGCAAAGAGGATTGCTCAAAGAGGCATTTCTCATATTTGGCATATAGCCTGATCTCTCTCAGTCTTTGTAAGACCAGGCGTACTTGCCTCGGATGTGAGGCCAAGTCTGCAGAGAAAAATTAAAATGTCGTCCAGGTAGACAACGACACAAGTATAGAGCAGGTCCCTGAAATGTCATTAACAAATCCTGAAAGACGCAGGTGCATTTCTTAGGCAAACGGCATTACCAGGTATTCGTAGTGGCCATCACGGGTGTTGAAGGCTGTTTTCCATTCGTCTCCATCTCTGATTCGGATCAGGTTATAGGCCCCTCTGAGATCCAATTTGGTGAAGATCTTGGCCCCTTGGAGCGATAAACAGCTCTGAAAAAGAGGTAATTGATACCTGTTTTTTTACCGTGATCTGTTTAGACCCGGTAGTCGATCCAGGGCAGAGGGATCCTCCTTCTTCACAAAGAAGAATCCTGCTCCTGCGGTGAAGATGACTTTCGGATAAATCCTCTTGCCAGGTTCTCTTGGATGTAGTCCGACATAGCCTGAGTCTCTGCCTGAGAAAGAGGATAAACTCTCCCGCGGGGGGATATGTTCCGGGGAGAAACTCTATCTGACAGTCATAAGACCTGTGTAGAGGTAGCCTCTCAGCCTCTTTTTCCCACAAATGTAGAGAGGCCCCAATAGGAGGAAGACAACCCTGGAGGGTATCGGGTGGATGGAGGCAAAAACAGGTTGAATCGGGTTAGGCATCGATTCATGCAGGTATCTCCCCATGCAGAACCTCTCCAGTTCTAATTTGGACCAGTTCATGCATGGAGCCAGGTAAACCTAAAAGCAAGGGTGAGACAACCGGGATATACATAAAAACGGTTCTTTCAGCATGCATTAGACCTACCTGGAGCTCCCAGCTCAGTCTGAAACTGGACGGGCTCGGTCAGTGGTTTGCCATCTCAGCGGTCACCCGTAACGGATCAGGAAGACACTAGATGGTAAGCGGTATGATCCACAACCGCTGCTGGATGAAGTTCCCTGCAGCTCCAGAATCCAGCAAACAATGTTCGGAGAATTTTATTGCTCCGCAGGACACAGAGACCGAGATTTGCAATGAGAGAGAGAATGTTCTCTATCTAGGGTGGCTCTCCTACCGAACCTAGGCACTGGAGTTTCCCGACTTCTTAGGACAGGAATGGTTCAAATGCTCAGAACTACCGCGTGTAAACAACTTACTTCCTTGCGACGCGCCTCCTGGCGGCAGGTGACCAAATTTACACGGTCTACTCCATGACCTCAGGAGAGGAAGGCAAGGTAACCATTTTGAAAAAACTAGAGTCCAGGTGATAGGACCTTTTGTCCCGCTTGATCTCCATGAAACGCTCCTGAAAACGCAGGTCAATCCGGGTTGCAGGATATTAGCTCCTCCAAGGTGGTAGAATCTGTCCCGTCCCGCCAGCTCATCCTTGATTCTTCCTGATAGGCCTTCCCAAAAGTTAGGCGAGGACCTTTAATTGCCATGGGGGCTGGTACCTGAGTGCTGGTAGATGATTCCGGTGCAGATGAGGAGCCAGGGAATCCACGCGGGTAGACAAGCTGATCTTGTCCTGTTGAAACTCCTAAACGGGCCACCTTCTGGCACAGTTCCATGGTCGGAGGTCTCTGGGATCCAGCAGGTTCCATGGCCGAATCTGTAATGAATGGAGCGGAGGCAGAGATGGTGAAGTTCACATTCGTCTTTTATTTTAGAAGTGGAACCTCGAGACCACGGTCCAGGGGGCTCTGACAGGGACGTAATAGCGAGCCCCGAGTACCGTAGTAAGGACAGAATTGAATACCCGGAGGACACAGGTGCTACCTCCAGTTAGACCCCGGACACGTGGCAGCTGTCCCAGAGGGACCAATAGGGGGTAACAGATCTGATATAAGAAACCGTGGAGTAGTAGACGCAGGGTGAGGAAGGTCTGGTTCCGGGTAGATGGTAGCAGGTTGGTTCCAGTAACCTTGTCACAGTCCCGGATACGGATGGCTGATGGCGGAACGGGATGACACTTGAACAAGTGATAGCAGAGTTTGTCAGGAAAGCTGGATTACAGATACCACTGATCTGTGGAGACAAATAGAATGAGCGAAGCACAGAGGCTGCTAACGCAGCGCAGACAGATCAGAGTCAGAACGGATGTAGCAATGGTAGAAACACGTTGCTCCGGCCTCCGCCTATGGTGGAGTGGCCAGATATAGTAATCAGTGCTTCATTGGTTGATTGACATTTTCAAAAAATGCACGCTGTCCTTTAAGAGAGACGGTGAGGGCGGCCTCATGTCCTAAACATTCTTCTTGGAGGCCTGCTGGCGCGTGCCAGGAACTGGGGGAGGAAGCAGAATGCTGGGAAGCAGAGGGAGCAGGAGACCCAGCCGTGCACAGACTGCTGCAAAGGGACAGCTTGCAGAGCAGAGGTGAGAGACCAGGATGGAGTGCAGAGCCAGCACGGGGACTGAGTGTAACACATATGTTGAGTTGTAGGCTGGAATTTCAGCAGCTGCAAATGGAGGAATTGGAGAAGTCAGAGGAAGAGGAGCTTAAAGCGAGCCATTTTGCTGGCAACCTATGTGACATCAGGGGAAGGTGGTACGAAATCTTTTGAAACCTAGGCATGGTTCGTTTTAATGAAGGTGAGATCACCAACATTTTGGGTCGACAGCCGGGTCCTTCTTTCTGTCAGGATTGATCCAGCAGCACTGAAGACTCTTTCTGATAGCATACTACCAGCAGATCAAGCGAGCTCCTGTAAGGCATATTGTGCCAATTCAGGCCAGGTGTCCAGTTTACAGGCCAGTAGTCAAAGGGGAATGAACTGTGAGTGAGAACATCAATAGGGGAGGAGAGGTAATTTTGAACCATAGTTGACAACTGCTGGCTACTGTCTGTTGCAATTGATTCAGTATTAACAGTCGTGCGAGCGGTACACGAGAAATCAGTCCACAACATGGTCATGAAACCCTGTCTCCAACGCCACTTTGGCTTGGTGCACCACGAAACACCTCTTCCATGTTGTACAGTACGGCTCGTGGTAGAACCAGCACCACTGCTGTGTGCTGGGAATGCCTCTAACAAACGGTTTACCAGAGTTGCTTGTTTGTTCGCCAATATTAGCTTAGGTTCTCCTGTGGCATGATGTTCTGTAATTTGCCTTTATAGCGTAGATCAAGGATGCTGGCCAACCTAGTAGTCATCATCCTTCGTAATTTTAGCAATGCGGGGGTCCCTTTTTAGTATCCGCAAGACGTAATCACACCTGTGGGCCAATGTTCCAGGTGTCAATGATGCACTGCCAGTGGTGGGTGGAGGAGCACTTTCTGCCAAAACCACATCCCTCCAGTCACGCACAAACCCTGTACCTGACCTTGGCAAGCCAACATTTTCTCTTGCCCTGAGAAGAATCCTCCTCCTCAAAATAATCATCCCCCTCATCCTCCTCCTCCTCTTCCTCTTCTTCCTCCACCTCATCCAGACAGTTCCCTGAGCTGACAATGGCTGACTGTCATCAAAGCTTCCCTCCTCCTCATCTTCCTCCTCGCTGCAGACGCCTGATCCTTAATGTGCGTCAAAGTTTGCATGAGCAGGCACATAAGTGGGATGCTCATGCTTATGATGGCGTCGTCTGCGCTTACCAGCCGTGTGCATTCCTCAAAACACTGAAGGACTTTACAGAGGTCTTTCAGCTTTGACCACTGCACACCCGACAACTCGACGTCTGCCCTCAAAACTGCCTGCCGTGTATCCTCCCACAAATGCATTACAGCTTGCCTCTGTTCGCACAGCCTCTCAACCATGTGCATGGTGGAGTTCCACCTTGTTGCAATGTCTATGATTAGGCGGTGCTTGGGGAGGTGGAACGATTGCTGCAGCCTCTGCATTCGATGGAGTTACGGGCGAGCGATGGATGTGCGAGCACAGTCTTCGCACCTTATGGAGCAGGGCTGGTAACTCCGGATAATTATTTATGAAGCACTGCACCACCAGTTCAAGATGTGAGCCAGGCAAGGTATGTGTCTGAGTTTTACCAGGGCTATGGCCGCCACAAATTACGGCCGTTATCACTGACTACCTGACTGGCTCAAGATGTAGACTGCCCAGCCATGACTCTGTTTCTCGCTGTAAGTAGTCGGCCAGTACCTCTGCGGTGTGTCTGTTGTCGTCCAAAGACATCATCTTTAAGACAGCTGCTGACGCTTACCACTAGTGTTCGATAGTGGGACACCTCGTGTGCAAACACTGGCAGCTGAGGATGGAGGGCTCGTGCGACTGTGCACTGTCCAAGAGCTTTCGCTTCTGGAGTAGGAGGATGAGGAGGAGGGTCGAACGCCTACAGCCAACTGTTGCCTATAACGTGGGCTAGGCAGCACTGTCCCAACACCACTGTCCCCTGTGGACCTGCATCAACCACATTAACCCAGTGATGGACACGTAACGCCCGGGCCCATGCCTATGGCCGATGCCTCTGTTGTGAGGTGCACCTTTCCACTCACTGATTGTTTGAGTGCATGGACAATGTGATCTTTCACATGCAGGTGGGTGGAGGGCAGGTATGGCTTTTTAAGAACGTGCCGACTGGGGGGTCATAGTGTGGGAGAGCATAGGCCATGAGCTTTCGGAGAGAGCTGCGCTTTCAACCAAACGGAAGGGCATCATCTTTTAATGAGATCAGTTTGGCAATGTAGACGTGCAAAGCCAGTGAGGTTTTACAGTCCGTCCACGCTTGCAAGTGCATTGTGTTTAAATGTCTAAGCATGCAACTGGTATTCAATTTTTGGAGATTTTTCCTCGGATAAAGGTCCCTCCGCACTTCTTACAGATAACCTTTGCCTCATCAACAGGATTTTGGTCAAAAAAGTGCCACACTGCACTCTTCCTACTATGGGATAAATTTTCATGGCTTGCATGCTGTGCTAATTTGACCATCTGGCCAAGCTGTCCTGCAACTCTTTTTCTTTTTTTAACAAGTTTTTGAACTGCTACGGGCCTGCCAGATAACCGCAGCTGCGATGTCGAAGCCTGCTGCGGATCCTCCTCTTCTGAACTATTGCTAGCGGCACCTTCTTCCCCAATGGATGCCAATCCGGGTGAACAACTGGGTCATCCATCACCTCCTCTTCAATTTCATCTGCACCTTCTTCTGTGTCACCGTGTAAGGTGGTATAGTATGCGGGAATCTGACTCAGTAGACTGCGAGAGCAATGCAGTGCTCTGGGTGAATGTACCAGCAGAATCATATAGCACTGGCTGTGTATCAGTGCACTCCATGTCATATTCATCTTGGACTGGGGAATTCAGGATTTCACTTGATAACCCAGGCATGGTATGTGTAAAAAGAGCTCCAGGGAATAATCTGAAGTGTGGCCTGCCGCATCCTTCACTTGTGGTGGGGTGAAGGACACAAGGAAAGGTGTTGTTCCTGACCAGGAGCCTGCACTGACGACTCAGTGCTTGCATTTTTTGAAACTTCAGAAGAGGAGGCGATAGAGCTGGAGGGTGTTTCGGCAATGTAAGCCAAAAACCTGTTCCTGATGCTCTGGCTTTAAAACCGGTGTTACCTACTCCAGAAAAGGTAGCCTTCCAGGCCTTCTGGAGCCAGACGATGATGCAGGCTCAACACCTCCTGCCTTAGGTGCTATTGTGCTTTTGGCACTACCAGCAGATTCAACACCACCACCATCAGTACCAGCTGCCCCCCCCGCCCACATCCGCGGCCTCTTTCACCATACTTCCTCATGTTTGGGAAAATGTACCAAAAATACAGCAGATATATGGTACTGTATCAGAAGCGTACAGCTGTATACAGTTTAAGGGAAAAATTCATTCTCCGTATATATTTCGGAGTCACACACGGACGCTCTCTCAGTATGGATTTGACCGTAATGCAAAGAGCAGATATACGGTACTGTATCAGAAGCGTACAGCTGTACAATGTAGGGGAAAATTTCATCTCCGTATATTTTTTCCGGAGTCACACACAGACATTCTCTCAGTATGGATTTGACCGTAATACAAAGAGGAGATATATTATTATTATTCATTTTTATAGCGCCATTTATTCCATGGCACTTTACATGTGAGAAGGGGCGAGTATAGACAAGTACAATAAATATGAGCAATACAGGACACACATAGGTACAGAAGGAGAGAGGACCCTGCCCGCAAAGACTCACAATCTATAGGGGATGGGTGAGGATACACTAGGAGAGGGTAGAACTGGTTGTGCGGCGGTTCAGTAGACTGAGGATCACTGCTGGTTGTAGGCTTGTCGGAAGAGGTAGGTCTTCAGGTACTTTTTGAAGGTTTCCATGGTAGGCGCGAGTCTGATGTGTTGTGGTAGAGAGTTCCAGAGAATGGGGAGGCACGGGAGAAGTCTTGTATGCGGTTGTGGGAAGAAGAGATAAGGGGAGAGTAGAGAAGGAGATCTTGAGTGGATCGAAGGTTGCGCGAGGGTAAGTAACAGGAGACCATGTCACAGATGTATGGAGGAGACAGGTTGTGGATGGCTTTGTATGTCATAGTTAGGGTTTTGAACTGATGCCTCTGGACGATAGGAAGCCAATGAAGGGCTTGGCATAGGGGAGAGGCTGGGAAATAACGGGGAGAAAGGTGGATTAGTCGGGCAGCAGAATGTAGGATGGATTGGAGTGGTGCCAGGGTGCTGGAGGGGAGGCCAGAGAGTAGGAGGTTGCAGTAGTCAAGGCGGGAGATGATAAGGGCATGCACTAGTGTTTTTGTGGTGTCGTGGTCAAGGAATGCACGGATCCGGGAAATATTTTTGAGTTTGAGACGACAGGAGGAGGCTAGGGTTTGGATATGTGGCTTGAAAGAAAGGGCAGAGTCGAGGATCACCCCGAGGCACCGAGCATACGGGACTGGGGAAAGTGAGCAGCCGTTGACATTAAGGGATAGGTCTGGTGGAGGCATAGAGTGAGATGAGGGGAAGATGATGAATTCTGTTTTGTCCATGTTCAGTTTTAGAAAGCGAGCAGAAAAGAAAGCTGAAATAGCGGACAGACAGTGTGGGATTTTGTCAGTAAGGAGGTGAGGTCAGGTCCAGATAGGTAGATCTGCGTGTCATTGGCATAGAGATGATACTGCAAACCGTGGGATTCTATGAGTTGTCCCAGGCCGAGGGTGTAGATGGAGAAGAGTAGGGGTCCTAGAACTGAGCCTTGAGGAACACCGACAGAGAGGGGGCGAGGTGAGGAGGTGGTGTGGGAGAGGGAGACACTGAATGTTCGATCTGTTAGATATGATGAGATCCAGGATAGGGCCAAGCCTGTGATGCCCAGAGATGAGAGAATCTGGAGCAGGAGGGAGTGATCCACAGTGTTGAAGGCACAAGACAGGTCCAGGAGAAGGAGGACAGAGTAGTGTCGCTTGCTCTTGGCGGTTAGTAGGTCGTTGGTGACTTTAGTTAGGGCAGTTTCAGTTGAGTGATGCAGTCGGAAGCCTGATTGCAAGTGGTCAAAGAGGGAGCAGGAGGAGAGGTGTGAGGACAGTTCGAGATATACATGCTGTTCCAGTAGTTTTGAGGCATAAGGGAGAAGAGATATCAGGCGATAGCTAGACGCAGAGGATGGGTCAAGGGAGGACTTTTTGAGGATGGGTGTGATTGAGGCATGTTTGAAGGATGAGGGGAACACACCATTTGTAAGTGAGAGGTTGAAGAGGTGTGTTAGAGTAGGGATGAAGACTGGCGATGTTAGGGAAGAGGTGGGACGGGAGCAGGTCAAGTGTGCAAGTGGTGAGGTGTGATCTTGAAAGGAGGGTGGAGAGCTGATCTTCTGTCATGGTGGAGAAGTTGGTTTTGGAGGAACAGGGCTGAGCAGCTAAGAGGGGCATTGGGGGCTGTGGGCCAAAGCTTTCCCTCATCGTATCAATCTTCTGCTTGAAAAAGGAGGCAAAATCTTCAGCAGTAATGAGATGAGAGGGGGGAGGTGGTGGGGGGAAGGAGTAAAGAATTGAAAGTGTTGAAGAGCTGTTTAGGGTTGTGAGACAGGGAGGATATGAGAGATGAGAAGTAAGTTTGCTTTGCGGCAGTCAGTGTGTACTTGAAGCTGGTGAGGGACTGCTTGTATGCGGTTAAGTGCTCAGCAGAGCGGGATTTCTTCCATCTCCTCCCAGCAACCCTGGAAGCCCGTCTCAGTTCTTTGGTGAGGCTGGTCAGCCAGGGCTGTCTGTTGATAGTTCCAGTTTTGCTATGTGTGAGGGGGGCGGCCAAATCAAGTGTTGCTGTTATTGTGGTGTTATAGAAGTGGCAGCAGCATCTGTGTCATGAAGTGAGGCTATGTCTGTAAGAGGGAGGAGGGACTCAGAGAGCGATAGTAAGTTGAGGTGTTTGAGATTTCTGAGAGGATGAGCGAGTTTGTGGAGCGGGGGTTGCGTACTAGGAGAGGAGAGGGAAGAAAATGTCAGTAGGTTGTGGTCAGACAGGGGGAGGGGTGAGTTAGTGAGATTAGTAAGGGAGCAGATGCGGGTGAAGATAAGGTCCAGTGTGTGACCATCTTTGTGAGTGGCCGCAGAGGACCATTGAGTTAGACCAAAGGAGGCAGTGAGCGATAAAAGTTTGGAGGCAGCGGAGGTGGAAGTGTGAATGGGGATGTTAAAGTCACCCATGATGATAGTGGGGATGTCAGCAGAGAGGAAATGAAGCAGCCAGGTGGTGAAGTGGTCGAGAAAGTTGGAGATGGCTAGTTCTGGGGGGCGGTTGATGACAGCTAGCTGGAGGTTGAAAGGGGAGTAGATGCGGACAGAGTGCACCTCAAACGAGGGAAGAGTAGCGTGGGAGAGGAAGTGGGGTAAAGGAGCAGGAATCGGAGAGGAGCAAGCCAACTCCTCCACCACGTTTGTTGCTGGGGCGGGGGGTGTGAGAGAGATGGAATCCTCCATAAGAGAGTGCAGCTGGAGAGGCTGAGTCAGAGGGGGTGAGCCAGGTTTCAGTGATAGCAAGGAAGGAGAGTTTGTTGGTGATAAAGAGGTCATGGATAAATGACAGTTAATTGCAGACTGAGCGTGCGTTCCATAGAGCTCCAGGTAGGGGGACCGGAGGAGTGGGAGCTGGGTGAATGGGTATGAGGTTATCATGGTTTGCAGAAACGTGTAGAGGATCGTGGCAGGGTGTTTGAAATGAGTGTGGGGATGTGTTGAGGAGGGCCAGGATCTGGGGATACGTCTCCAGCAATGAGGAGTAACAGACCGAGTGTTAGAAGGTGGGTGCAGGACAAGCCATGGTGTGGCCATGTGTGTCTGCACAGAGAGGCTTGTGTGTGGAGGAACAGTTCTGAGGAGAAGGTGAGGTGGCTGGTGAGGATGGAGGGAGAAATGACTAGTTCCTTACTAGGTGGGGGGATTAATGGAGAGCGGGCAAAATAGAGAAGTATGGGGGTGAAAGTGAGAAGTCGAAACATTGATGTGGGGTTATAGTCTGTTAACTTACAGTCAAAATTCCAGTCCAATTCTAGTCTAATTCAGAGTGTTGTAATTAGAAATCTGTAATTTGAAATATGAGATTTGAAATAAGCCTGTGAAGACTACATCTGTGCAGACCCATGGCCCTGAATATATCTGGTACTGAGAGGAATCAGCTGTGAGGGGGGATGTGGGCGTGATTACCGCACCACATGTTCAGAGTTGCCCAAAGGAGTGAAAAAAGGGAGGGATGGACTGCACACTCAGAGAAAGGCATGGAAGACACAGGAGGAATGGAGTACATTATGGATGGAGGACATAGGGTAAGCAATGCATACCACGCAGAGTTAATGCAGTTCACAAAACACAATCAGGAATTTGGCAAAGCTGGGGAAATTTGGTGCATACCACGCAGAGTTAATGCAGTTCACAAAACACAATCAGGAATTTGGCAAAGCTGGGGAAATTTGGTGCATACCACGCAGAGTTAATGCAGATCACAAAACACAATCAGGAATTTGGCAAAGCTGGGGAAATTTGGTGCATACCACGCAGAGTGTATGCAGTTCACAAAACACAATCAGGAATTTGGCAAAGCTGGGGAAATTTGGTGCATACCACGCAGAGTTAATGCAGTTCACAAAACACAATCAGGAATTTGGCAAAGCTGGGGAAATTTGGTGCATGCCACGCAGAGTTAATGCAGTTCACAAAACACAATCAGGAATTTGGCAAAGCTGGGGAAATTTGGTGCATACCTGTGGGAAGAGGAGAAACAGCTTGATTAGATTGGTACAGATGATATTGCAGGAGCGATGAGTGGCCAAATGCATTCTAGAATTCTAGTCTAATTCAGAGTGTTGTAATTAGAAATCTGTAATTTGAAATATGGGATTTGAAATAAGCCTGTGCAGACTACGTCTGTGCAGACGCATGGCCCTGAATATATCTGGTACTGAGAGGAATCAACTGTGAGGGGGGATGTGGGCGTGATTACCGTACCACATGTTCAGAGTTGCCCAAAGGAGTGAAAAAAGGGAGGGATGGACTGCACACTCAGAGAAAGGCATGGAAGACACAGGAGGAATGGAGTACATTATGGATGGAGGACATAGGGTAAGCAATGCATACCACGCAGAGTTAATGCAGTTCACAAAACACAATCAGGAATTTGGCAAAGCTGGGGAAATTTGGTGCATACCACGCAGAGTTAATGCAGTTCACAAAACACAATCAGGAATTTGGCAAAGCTGGGAAAATTTGGTGCATACCACGCAGAGTTAATGCAGTTCAAAAAACACAATCAGGAATTTGGCAAAGCTGGGGAAATTTGGTGCATACCACGCAGAGTTAATGCAGTTCACAAAACACAATCAGGAATTTGGCAAAGCTGGGGAAATTTGATGCATGCCACGCAGAGTTAATGCAGTTCACAAAACACAATCAGGAATTTGGCAAAGCTGGGGAAATTTGGTGCATACCACGCAGAGTTAATGCAGATCACAAAACACAATCAGGAATTTGGCAAAGCTGGGGAAATTTGGTGCATACCACGCAGAGTGCATGCAGTTCACAAAACACAATCAGGAATTTGGCAAAGCTGGGGAAATTTGGTGCATACCATACAGAGTTAATGCAGTTCGCAAAACACAATCAGGAATTTGGCAAAGCTGGGGAAATTTGGTGCATACCACACAGAGTTAATGCAGTTCACAAAACACAATCAGGAATTTGGCAAAGCTGGGGAAATTTGGTGCATACCACGCAGAGTTAATGCAGTTCACAAAACACAATCAGGAATTTGGCAAAGCTGGGAAATTTGGTGCATACCATACAGAGTTAATGCAGTTCGCAAAACACAATCAGGAATTTGGCAAAGCTGGGGAAATTTGGTGCATACCATACAGAGTTAATGCAGTTCGCAAAACACAATCAGGAATTTGGCAAAGCTGGGGAAATTTGGTGCATACCATGCAGAGTTAATGCAGTTCACAAAACACAATCAGGAATTTTGCAAAGCTGGGGAAATTTGGTGCATACCATGCAGAGTTAATGCAGTTCACAAAACACAATCAGGAATTTGGCAAAGCTGGGGAAATTTGGTGCATACCACACAGAGTTAATGCAGTTCACAAAACACAATCAGGAATTTGGCAAAGCTGGGGAAATTTGGTGCATACCACGCAGAGTTAATGCAGTTCACAAAACACAATCAGGAATTTGGCAAAGCTGGGGAAATTTGGTGCATACCATACAGAGTTAATGCAGTTCGCAAAACACAATCAGGAATTTGGCAAAGCTGGGGAAATTTGGTGCATACCACGCAGAGTTTATGCAGTTCACAAAACACAATCAGGAATTTAGCAAAGCTGGGGTAATTTGGTGCATACCACGCAGAGTTAATGCAGTTCACAAAACACAATCAGGAATTTGGCAAAGCTGGGGAAATTTCGTGCATGCCACGCAGAGTTAATGCAGTTCACAAAACACAATCAGGAATTTGGCAAAGCTGGGGAAATTTGGTGCATACCACGCAGAGTTTATGCAGTTCTACAAAACAATCAGGAATTTAGCAAAGCTGGTTAATTTGGTGCATCCAGCAGAGTTAATGCAGTATCAAAACACAATCAGGAATTTGGCAAAGCTGGGAAATATTCGTGGCACTGCACGCAAGAGTTAATGCAGTTCACAAAACACAATCAGGAATTTGGCAAAGCTGGGGAAATTTGGTGCATACCTGTGGGAAGAGAAGAAACAGCTTGATTAGATTGGTACAGATGATATTGCAGGAGCGATGAGTGGCCAAATGCACTCTAGAATTCTAGTCTAATTCAGAGTGTTGTAATTAGAAATCTGTAATTTGAAATATGGATTTGAAATAAGCCTGTGCAGATGCATGGCCCTGAATATATCTGGTACTGTATCAGAAACGTACAGCTGTATACAGTGTAGACGAAAATTTCAATCTCTGTATATATTTCCAGAGTCACACACAGATGCTCTCTCAGTATGGATTTGACCGTAATACAAAGAGCAGATATACGGTACTGTAACACAAGCGTACAGCTGTATACGGTGTAGGGGAAAATTTCAATCTACGTATATATTTCCGGAGTCACACACAGATAGTCAGCATGTATTTGTCCGTGATACCAGCCGGTACACGGTAGTGTGTGAGGAGCGAACAGCTCTATACGGTGTGGGAAAAAATGAACGCTCGGTAACTGTGCAGAAAAAAAGAATAAAAGTATTAGTACTGTGTAAAAAGCAGTCTGCACAGCAGTGTACACACAGCAATACAGCTGTCAGGCAGCCTAATAACCAGTGCTGCTGCACACAAAAAAATCCTCCCCTGTCACTGCACACTAACTGTACAGCACAATTGCTATCAGCACAAGCACCTAAGAACTTCTGTTTCCAGCCCGAACTCTCTCCCTACTGATAAACAGCGTCAGCAACCTCTCCCTACTGTTAAGATTGACAGAAGTAAAATGGCGGTCGGCGGTCAGGGCTTTTATAGACACTATGACGCCCCCCAAAGCAAGTCAATCACTGCAATGCCCTTCTCTAAGATGGTGGTGGACGCTGCCCATGTCATCTCGTTGCCCACAGTGTACGTCCTTGCTCATTGGCTGAAAAAAGGCGCCTAAAAGCATTCTGGGAAATTCGACTTTTGTGCTCCTTTTGACGACCGCATGGTCGACTGCACGCTATGGTGGGTTTCGGCCAATGAAACCCGACATTGGCGAAAGTCGGCAACTTTTGAATCTGACCGACCTTTTTCACTCAACTCTAGCATACAGCTCTCAACAGATTGTCGGGTTACCATAACCATTTGCAATTTCAGGAAGGATTTGACTACTTGACGTTTCAGGGTACACTTTAAAAATGCTATTAGATCATTTTAAACTAACTGTCTCCTGTCCACAATCACTTTATTCAGACTGCATTGTTCCTTCTTCTCATGAGCTTTAATGAAAGCATCCATAATTTTCTGGTACATTAGTTTACATATTTAGTACGATTTAAAGGAATCTGTATAACTAGTTTTTTTTTTACCAATTTAGGTGTTTTATTTTGGCAAACGTTCTGAAGTGTTATCAAATTTGGATGGAACAGATGCAGATTTTTTGTTTCTTTTTCCTTACAGGCAGTCCAATTTTTGACAAAAGTGTCTATGATGCCCAGAGTATAGCATTTAAAAATGTGTACCCCCATTGGGAACTGGTTGACAGCCCATGCACTGCATGTATGGGCATTATAACTCTAAGAGACCGGTCCTTTACCTTGAGCACATTTGGTACTGAACACTTTTCAATGTCTAGCTCTTTTCTGCGACAACATGACCAGGGTATACGTGGTCTGTGCTGTTTAGGGAAGTACAATTTTGGGCAAGGGTGTCTATGATTGCACTAAAAAATTTTTAACGAAGCTCCCCACCGTGGAGAAATATTTGTCACCCAATGCACTGCGTGTATGGGCATTACTAGTGTAGGAGACCCAGTCCTTTACATTTGGCCTGCTTGTTACTGAGGCCTTCATCACTGTCTCCTCCTTAACAGCCAATAGATGACCAGGGTGAATGTCTTCTGTGCTGTTATAGGCAGTACAATTTAGGGCAAGTGTGTCTGTGATGAGAAGAGTATATTTGTTACCAAGGTACCCCCGCATGTGTAAACCACATCCTGGTTTGCAAATACTTAATAAAATTTGCGTGCTTTAAAGACCTCACTTGTAAAGCTCCGTTTTTTGTTGACTGGTTGATCACATTGGACACAATATACTGCATATAACTTTGATAAAGCAATGCTGTTAATTTGGCTCAGTAGCTCAATAGTAATATATCTTTTGACACAATATGTTTTCTCGTATTGAAAGCTATTACTTTGGCTGCAACAAATGGGAAGTGTTCAATAGCAAAAAGTGACAGCTGAATGCTTGTAGATGCAGAGTACGTAATGTAACCATTTTTGCCTGAGATTACTTTTATGAGGGAGACTGCATGTTCCTTATTTCTTTCTAGGATAATATACAGGAATAATAATATATGCTCTTTTTTCTGTTAAGAAATTTTTGGAAAGGATGTCAGATCATCTATTGTGTCTCCAATTTTTACTATACAGCAGAACGGAACAGTTATGGAACATGGAGCATGGTCACAGTTATGTTTTAGAACATCTTCAAATTCTTGCAGTTCTCTCTTTTATTTCCGGAATACATAGTAGCAGCTAGTTTTAACATTACTTACCTATAGATACTGGTCAAGAAGATTGTCATGATTATCCAGACCCCACAACCATGCACTAACCCCCACTAGGGCGCAACCAGACCCCACACGCGTACATTAATCCCCCCTAGGAGCACAAAAAGTGTGTGCAAAATTCTGGACATGTATTTAAGGAATAAAAGGTTACTTATCGGAATAAAATGGCGTGGGGTCCCGCTATAATTTATAGCCAGCAATGGCTATGCAGACAGCTGTGGGCTGATATTATTAGCTTAGGAAGGGGCCATGGATACTGTGCCCCCTCGGCTAAAAACATCATCCCGCAGCCGCCCCAGAAAAGGGGCATCTGTAAGATGCCCCAATTCTGGCACATACAGTGGTGGCCAAAAGTATTGGCACCCCTGCAATTCTGTCAGATAATACTCAGTTTCTTCCTGAAAATGATTGCAAACACAAATTCTTTGGTATTATTAGCGTCATTTAATTTGTCTTCAATGAAAAAACACAAAAAGAATTGACCTAAAGCCAAATTGGATATAATTTCACAACAAACCTAAAAAAGGGGGTGGACAAAAGTATTGGCACTGTTTGAAAAATCATGTGATGCTTCTCTAATTCGTGTAATCACCAGCACCTGTAACTTACCTGTGGCACCTAACAGGTGTTGGCAATAACTAAATCACACTTGCAGCCAGTTAACATGGATTAAAGTTGACTCAACCTCTGTCCTGTGTCCTTGGGTGTACCACATTGAGCATGGAGAAAAAGAAAGAAGACCAAAGAACTGTCTGAGGACTTGAGAAACCAAATTGTGAGGAAGCATGAGCAATCTCAAGGCTACAAGTCCATCTCAAAAGACCTGAATGTTCCTGTGTCTTCCGTGTGCATTGTCATCAAGAAGTTTAAAGCCCATGGCACTGTGGCTAACCTCCCTAGATGTGGAAGGAAAATAAAAATTGATGAGAGATTTCAATGCAAGATTGTGAGGATGGTGGATAAAGAACCTCGACTAACATCCAAACAAGTTCAAGCTGCCCTTCAGTCCGAGGGTACAACAGTGTCAACCCGTCCTATCCGTCGGCGTCTGAATGAAAAGGTACTGTATGGTAGGATACCCAGGAGACCCCACTTCTTACCCCGAGACATAAAAAAGTCAGGCTGGAGTTTGCTAAAACTTACCTGAGAAAGCCTAAAACGTTTTGGAAGAATGTTCTCTGGTCAGATGAGACAAAAGTCGAGCTTTTTGGGAAAAACCATCAACTTAGGCTACTTTCACACTTGCGTTTTATCGCGCAGCGCATCGTGCGCTATCAGTCGCATGCGCAATGTTCCCCTATCATTAACATGGCTGGCGCAGGGTCTAGCGCTTGCACGCGCTCATCAGCGTTTGGGTGCGCAGCGAATTTTCCAGGTGTGCGCTAGACGCTACATGTTGCTTTCTTTTTTCAAGCCCACCACTTTAAAAAAGCGCATGCGCACGTGTGTGCAAAAAAATAACATTGCTGTCTATGGGGGCGCTGGCGGGCGCGTGGCTGTGCGCTCGTCAGCGCTTGTGCGCTCACGCGATTTTAGAGTAAACAATGTCTAGACACTTGTCTAAAACACCCCCTACACAAGATACATTGTTTGTGAGGGGAGGAGATAAAGGAAAGTGTCTTCAGTGCCAGACAGACCCCTACTCAGACTGCCTGGAGACACTGCATGCTGATAAAAGACTGGAAGATCCATCCTGGACCCCTACAAAAGCCTGAAGATCCAGCCTGGACCCTACTACACTGCTTGGAGACACTGCTCCTGGACCCCTACTACAGCCTGAAAAAACAGCGTGGACCCCTACTAAACTGCATGGAAGAAACAGCCAAGACAGATGCAAAGTTCAAGAATGTGAGTATTCTTGAACCAAATGACTACTGTCCTTTCCAATGTAAAAAGATGTACTTATGCTTTGTATTTTTTTATTGCAGCATGTCTTCTTCTGGATCCCAATATTCCCCATCCCGGCAAGAACTGGCCCAAGCAGAGCGTGATGTGAGTATCTTCCTGCCTTTGGGTAAGTATAGCTGCTGAATCTACAAATGGCTAAAATTTGGGTTCCTTTTTCAGACATCGTCGGACACAGACATTGAGGAGTCACAGCAGGAGCAGTCGCAGCCGAGTCAAGTCCCGGTGGCGAGACGGAATGTAAGTATATAGCCTTTGAATGTCTATTTTATTTTTTTTTCCATTTTTTTTAGTTCTGAAATATAAACAACATTTTAATGTTTTTTGTTTTTTTTTTAAGTTCCACAATGGGACGAGGACCTATATGTGGACAACGAGGCCCTCATCTGCCAGGTCCAGGAGCGTGTCCCGTTATGGGATAGCCGTGATCCGCAGTACAAGGACAATGTGGTGAGCCGGCGGCTATGGAACGAGGTGGCTGCAGCATTGATGGATGGCTGGGACAGCGCCTCTCCAAACCTCAAAAAGGCATTTAGTAAGTATTTTCATTCTCTGTAATGCCGCAGTCACTCTTGTTCCAGATGGCACTGATGGGTTTGCTGGTAGAGATATTCTACCTGCAAACCCAACAGTGTCATCTGGTTCAACAGTGACTGCCCTGTGTATGCTATTGCTATGTTGTGCATTGTCTTGCTTATTTTATGCTGCATTCACTCTTGTTCCAGATGGCACTGATGGGTTTGCCGGTAGATATATTCTACCGGCAAACCCAACAGTGTCGTCTGGTTCAATAGTGACTGCCCTGTGTATGCTATTGCTATGTTGTGCATTCTATTGTTTTTTCTATGCTGCATTCACTCTTGTTCCAGATGGCACTGATGGGTTTGCTGGTAGATATATTCTACCGGCAAACCCAACTGTTATGTTTCGGTAACTAAGGAGAAATAGCAAAAACGGTAATACACCAGAGAGGCTGGAACCTATTGGATTGCAGTAACCTGAACTAACCACACAACTAGAGGTAGCCGTGGAGCATTCCTACTTTGATCCTAGATGCCTCGTCACAGCCTGAGAGATAACTACACCTAAAGGCAGAAAGATGAAAGCTATCTGCCCCGGAGCAGATCCCCCCAAAAAATAGGAAGCCCCCAAACATGTAATGGCAGTTAGACAAGAAGAAAGCACGGACACAGACAGAAAATAGAATGAGCAAACGCTGGAGCCCAATCTGTCTAGACAGAAAAGTACAGGAAAGAATTCTGACTGCAATCCAACAAAAAACCTAAAAAATACCAACACTTCTGATTGCCAAAAAACCTGAGATCACACGATCTCATCCACCTAAATCAGATCTCTGGTGTAACAAACGCTATTCAGCAAACAAAAAGTAACAAAGGAGCAAAGCAAAAGTGCAGACAAAAACGGAGCACAATTGCAGCGCCAGACCCCCAAAAGGGGTCAGGCTGCAGTCCAATGCAAGCAGCAAACCAGCAAAGAAAATCAAACAGAGGAAAAAAAACATCAAACACATCTGAATGAGAGCAGGAAACTAGCAGAGCTTCAAGCAAGACCAGAAGAACAATTGATAACCGGCAAGGCTGCTGGGAACTTAGGCCACTTATATCCTACCATTCAGCACCAGCTGAAGGCCATTCAGTAATCAGTTCATTATCTTCAGTAACCACCGTAGGGAGCCCCAGCTCAGAAGCCGCCTCCAGCATATTCACAACACCCAACAGTGTCATCTGGTTCAATAGTGACTGCCCTGTGTATGCTACTGCTATGTTGTGCATTGTATTGCTTATTTTATGCTGCATTTTTTCTTGTTCCAGATGGCATTGATGGGTTTGCTGGTAGATATATTCTACCTGCAAACCCAACAGTGTCATCTGGTTCAACAGTGACTGCCCTGTGTATGCTATTGCTATGTTGTGCATTCTATTGGGTTTTTTATGCTGCATTCACTCTTGTTCCAGATGGCATGATGTGTTTGCTGGTAGATATATTCTACCTGCAAACCCAACAGTGTCATCTGGTTCAACAGTGACTGCCCTGTGTATGCTATTGCTATGTTGTGCATTCTATTGGGTTTTTTATGCTGCATTCACTCTTGTTCCAGATGGCACTGATGGTTTGCTGGTAGATATATTCTACCGGCAAACCCAACAGTGTCGTCTGGTTCAATAGTGACTGCCCTGTGTATGCTATTGCTATGTTGTGCATTCTATTGGGTTTTTTTATGCTGCATTCACTCTTGTTCCAGATGGCACTGTTAGGTTTGCCGGTAGATATATACTCTACCGGCAAACCCAACAGTGTTGTCTGGTTCAATAGTGACTGCCCTGTGTATGCTATTGCTATGTTGTGCATTGTATTGCTTATTTTATGCTGTATTCGCTCTTGTTCCAGATGCACTGATGGGTTTGCTGGTACATATATTCTACCTGCAAACTCAACAGTGTCATCTGGTTCAACAGTGATTGCCCTGTGTATGCTATTGCTATGTTGTGCATTTATTGGGTTATTTTATGCTGCATTCACTCTTGTTCCAGATGGCACTGATGGGTTTGCTGGTAGATAATTCTACCGGCAAACCCAACAGTGTTGTCTGGTGGAATAGTGACTGCCCTGTGTATGCTATTGCTATGTTGTGCATTCTATTGGGTTTTTTATGCTGCATTCACTCTTGTTCCAGATGGCACTGATGGGTTTGCTGGTAGATATATTCTACCGGCAAACCCAACAGTGTCGTCTGGTTCAATAGTGACTGCCCTGTGTATGCTATTGCTATGTTGTGCATTCTATTGGGTTTTTTTATGCTGCATTCACTCTTGTTCCAGATGGCACTGTTAGGTTTGCCGGTAGATATACTCTACCGGCAAACCCAACAGTGTTGTCTGGTTCAATAGTGACTGCCCTGTGTATGCTATTGCTATGTTGTGCATTGTATTGCTTATTTTATGCTGTATTCGCTCTTGTTCCAGATGCCACTGATGGGTTTGCTGGTACATATATTCTACCTGCAAACTCAACAGTGTCATCTGGTTCAACAGTGATTGCCCTGTGTATGCTATTGCTATGTTGTGCATTCTATTGGGTTTTTTATGCTGCATTCACTCTTGTTCCAGATGGCACTGATGGGTTTGCTGGTAGATAACTTCTACGGCAAACCCAACAGTGTTGTCTGGTGGAATAGTGACTGCCCTGTGTATGCTATTGCTATGTTGTGCATTCTATTGGGTTTTTTATGCTGCATTCACTCTTGTTCCAGATGGCACTGATGGGTTTGCTGGTAGATATATTCTACGGCAAACCCAACAGTGTCATCTGGTTCAACAGTGACTGCATTGTGTATTATATTGCTATGCTGTGTATGTTTTTATTTTTATGCTGCATTGACTGTTTGCCATTTTAACTCAGGTGCGTGTGATGACACAGATTTTGCCCTGAGTGCATTGTGAAATTTTTTATTTTTTTTCCTACAGTGAACAAAGTCCGCACACGATGGTGCTCAATGAAGGACCGCTTCAACACTGATGTTCGTGCAGAGGGACAGGTTCGCAGTGGTTCAGCAGCAAGGGCAAGAAGGAAATATCGCTACTATCGCGAGTTGGCGTTCCTGAGACGGTCCTTTTCCAAAAATGTTTTTTTTTCATAATCAGTGCTTTTCTATTCCACAGCTGATGCTTCTTGGAAAAGCATTATAGTAATTTTTTCTTTTCTTTCCACAGCACCTGGAGCAGCACCATGCAGCCTGTTCCTGAAGCGGTCCTTCCTCGGACGACCTTGGACCTGTCCCAGCCATCCGACAGCCAGGAAGCAACTTGCAGGTCAGCAACATGGACAGCTGGTGACCAGGAAGCTGGTCCATCAGGTCTTCCTCTCTCCCAGGTCTCTGCCACTGGTTATGCGGGCACTTCCCGCCAGCGGCAGAAGGCCTTGGAGAGGAATGTCTTGCCCGAGTTCATGCACTTGAGCGAGGCCTTTCATGGCAATATGAAGTCAATGTCAGGCACAGTGGAAAGCGGTTTTTCACTAATGGAACGGGGTTTTACCCACAAGGATCACTGCTTCAACTGTGTCGAACAGCTGCTTGATCGCCTGGAGGCCGACCTCAACAGACCAGCGCACCATTTTTTCAGTAAAATTGAACGGGGCATGGCGGAACACCTTAGTCCTGAGCAACAGCTGAGTGTGTTGCAGGCCTGTAACACTGCTTACTTGCAGACTATGCAGCAGAATCGGTACATGCAGCAGTCAATGGTTGCATATCCAACTGTGCCACCACTGATTCGCCACACATCACTACCGACTTCTGCTGCATACCACTGCACGCCCACCAGTATTCCGAGTCACCACTACACAACCAACTAGTCCGAGTACTGCTGGACACTCCACCGTCGCCACCACCATGGCAAGCGCTGCTCCTGTCTGGAGCACCACCACCACAGACACTCGTCCGCTGTCTTGGACTCACGCCACCGCAGTACCTGCTTGGGCCACCGCCCCCACTTCTCATTCCAGGAGTTCCGCCACCACTCAGAAACAGTTTAGGAGCACAGATGCCACTTCTCCCTCTAGGAGTACTGCCACCACTCAGCAACAGTTTAGGAGCACAGATGCCACTTCTCCCTCTAGTAGTACCGCCACCACTCAGCAACAGTTTAGGAGCACAGATGCCACTTCTCTGCCTAGGAGAACCGCCACCACTCAGCAACAGTTTAGGAGCACACATGCCACTTCTCATTCCAGGAGTACCGCCACCACTCAGCAACAGTTTAGGAGCACAGATGCCACTTCTCTGTCTAGGAGTACCGCCACCACTCAGCAACAGTTTAGGAGCACAGATGCCACTTCTCCGTCTAGGAGTACCGCCACCACTCAGCAACAGTTTTAGGAGCACAGATGCCACTTCTCCTTGGAGCACAGCCACCACTTGTCCTCCTCTGAGCACCGCCACCTCTTCTCCTTCTCCCACCACCGCCACTGACACCACAGAGCATGAGACAGGTGACCGACATTCACTGTTTTATGTATCAAGGCCACGGTCCACCAGCTCAAGGCGGTCACACAGAAGTCGTTCCATGCAAGGGACTCCTGCCCCCAAGAAGAAAAAAACCAAAACTTTGTTTGTCCATCCCCCTCTCCTCCTAATGTGTCTCAACCTGCCTCTACTTCCATGTCTGATCTTCCATCACCCACTACTTTCGTCGCCCTTCCCCTCGAACCCCTTCCTCGCTTTCCAGCCGTTCTTCATCTCTGCACACCCCCAGAGTATCCAAATCTCCACCTAAATGTAATTCGCAATAAAAATGTGTGGTTCCTGTTGCACAAAGTATGTACTAATCTGCTTTTAGTAAATGTATCCAAATCTCCACCCAAACTTCTGTGGCAATTCCAATGTGTGGTTCCTGTTGTACAAAGTATGTACTAATCTGCTTTTAGTAAATGTATCCAAATCTCCACCCAAACTTCAGTGGCAATTACAATGTGGGGTTCCTGTTGTACAAAGTATGTACTAATCTGCTTTTAGTAAATGTATCCAAATCTCCACCCAAACTTCAGTGGCAATTCCAATGTGTGGTTCCTGTTGTACAAAGTATGTACTAATCTGCTTTTAGTAAATGTATCCAAATCTCCACCAAAACTTCAGTGGCAATTACAATGTGGGGTTCCTGTTGTACAAAGTATGTACTAATCTGCTTTTAGTAAATGTATCCAAATCTCCACCAAAACGTCAGTGGCAATTACAATGTGGGGTTCCTGTTGTACAAAATAAATGTGCAAATCTGCTTTTAGTAGATCCGGTTTGATTAATGTGTCTTTTGCCGCCTACACACACTGCAACGTACACACACTGCGCCGTACACTTTGCGTTTTGGACTACACATAACTCCATGAATGACACGTTTCTTGTGTCTTTCCTGGAGATATGTGTAGTCCAAAACACAAATATCTGACTTGTATTTTCGCCACCAGTTTCTCTGTCTACTAATATTGCACATATTGAATAGAGGATGGTGTTGAGTGCAAGGCATAGCTATTTTACCTTGCCAGGTATCATAAAAAGTTAAATGAGTCTGGTGTGTTTTTACCATCATTTCACTTTGTGATACAAGGCCAGAGATTCTAGATATACCTTGTAATTAAGCACATTCTCTATTCAATGTGTCTTGAATAAACTGAGGAGATGATGGTGAAAATACACGTTATACGTACAATCCCCTGGCCTTGTATCATTACTATCTCACCTGGGCAGGTGAATACACATAAGTTTTCACCTGCAGCGTCGCTTCAGTCTGCATTTATTTCAAGCATACTGTAGCGATGCTGCTGTTTATAACTCATGTGTATTCACCTGCCCAGGCGTGATAAATTCTGAAGTGAGGATGTGTTATTTGGGGCATCACCACTTCAGCATGACACCAGGCCTGGGTATTGTAGAAGATGTATAATCTTTATCATCTCTCCAGTCTGCGTTCAAAATCAAGTCATAGTGATGATACTACAAATAATATTTATAGTCACATGGTCAAGTATATCAGGTGTAATAAAGAGTCACGGATGCTAGTGCATCCCCAAATCACTATTTGTAACATCAGGCCAGGTGACACAAATATTAGTTGTTTTATCTCCACCGTCGCTGCAAATGGAACCAAAATGGAGAGATGATAAAGGTCATACAACTTGTGTGTGTGGATGTATAGTCACCTGGTCAGGATTACTAGTAAATTCATGATGCACAAAAAACACAGCATCATAAATTCACTGGTAAACCTGGACAGTTGATTATTGTATTTGAGTGTAAAAAAAAACACAGACTGCACTCGGTACAGGTATAAACACAGGTATTTTATTAACATACAGACAAGAAGGTATTTTATTAACATACAGACAAGAACACTTTTTTTTTACACCATTTGTTCTTGCCATTCCACCCGACCTACATCTGACATGAAGTAGGCTGCAAATTGGTCCCTCATTTGGTCAACTTCAACAGAAGACCTGAGAGGGTGCTGAGTGAACTCAGGCAATGGGTTAGGAGCTGCATCATCAAGTTCAAAGTTTGGGTGCTCTTTAGACATAACAAAATTATGTAGCACCACACATGTCTTCACCACTTCAACCACTGTTTCCAGTTTCAGATGAATGGCTGTGCCCAGAATGCGCCATCTGGAAACAAGTATACCGAAGGCACACTCTACGTTCTTCTGGCCTTGGTCAGCCTGTAATTAAATATTTTTTTGTTGTGGTCCAAGTCCCGGCTGGAGTAGGGATTGAGCAGGTGTTGGCACATCTGAATTGCCTCATCCCCAACCATGATAAATGGCTGTGGTGGACCTTCGGTGTGGGGAAGAGGCCCTGGCATGGGGAAATTGAACTGGTTTCCATACAACCTCCGGCCCATGTCCGAGTTCTTAAAGGCCTGTGAGTCATTTCCACGGCCAAATGCCCCAAAGTCCACTGCAACAAACATACAGTCTGCATCAGCAATGGCCATGAGAACTGTAGAGAAGTACTTTTTGTAATTGTAGTACTCCGAGCCTGTTCTTTTTGGTTTGATGATGCGGATGTGTTTCCCATCAACTGCTCCCAAACAGATAGGGAAATTGCAGGTTGTCCAGAATTTTTCAGCTATTTCTAGCCACTTTTCTGTGGTGGGCAGGGGTATAAATTCTAGACAGAGAACATTCCACAATGCCTGGCAGGTGTCCACAACAATTCCTGACAAGGTGGAGATACCAATTCTGTACTGGAAGTGAAGTGAAGAGAGGCTCTCTCCAGTATCAAGGAATCTGAGAAAGAAAAACAATATATATTATTGTATATGCTTTTTTTAAAACATTTAACTAAAGAGAAAAAAAAGTACATGGCATACAAATAATTCTGCAGGTCTTTGTTTACTAGATGGCAGAAGAATAATTCTGGCAGTTTTGGAATAGTACATGGCAGAACAAATAAAATGATGCAGGCATTGGTTTAGCAATATTACGTACCGTAATGTCACCAGGAGTTTTTCCTCCGGAGAAATCGCCCGACGGAGCTGTGTGTCCTGTCTCCGGATGAATTGTTGGACACGAGCAAGTAAATCCCTGAAGGTTTCTTGTGACATCCGGGTATAGTCCGTAAATTTCTCGGGTTTGCCTGCAGCTCACTATAGAGGGTGTGGTACATTCCACGGCTCTCCCAGAGTTCAACAATTGGATGTACCCACAAACGCCGCCGCTGCCGTCTTCGCTGTCTCTCTCTCCCTTTCTTCACGGCAAGCAACTGCATAAGCTTGAGCCATCGCAATGTCCAGATCCAAGTTGAAGTGGAAACTCTTCCAGCGCAGATCCATGTCACAAAGGCAAATGCAAGCAAATGTGAAGAACGGCCACGAACAGGCTCTATATAAAGATTTCCCATAAGACACGCCCACTGGTGTCCCATTGGTGGAGTCAGTTGCAAGAATTTTTCAAGGATTTTCCTCCTGTGAAATATGCTGAAAAAACACAAACCCATGCAAAAACTCTTGAAATCGCAAACAATCGCATGCAATCGCTGCGTTTTTTTCCACAATGCGCATGCTTATGCGACTAAATATCGCAGCGATTAAAAGCATTTGCACACATTTTTTTCATGCGTTTTATGTGCACTCGAAACGCAGCGCTAAAAAACGCAAGTGTGAAAGTAGCCTTAGAGTGTACAGGAAAAAAAAAGAGGCATTCAAAGAAAAGAACACGGTCCCTACAGTCAAACATGGCAGAGGTTCCCTGATGTTTTGGGGTTGCTTTGCTGCCTCTGGCACTGGACTGCTTGACCGTGTGCATGGCATTATGAAGTCTGAAGACTACCAACAAATTTTGCAGCATAATGTAGGGTCCAGTGTGAGAAAGCTGGGTCATGGGTCTTCCAGCAGGACAATGACTCAAAACACACTTCCAAAAGCACTATAAAATGGTTTGAGAGAAAGCACTGGAGACTTCTAAGGTGGCCAGCAATGAGTCCAGACCTGAATCCCATAGAACACCTGTGGAGAGATCTCAAAATGGCAGTTTGGAGAAGGCACCCTTCAAATATCAGGGACCTAAAGCAGTTTGCCAAAGAAGAATGGTCTACAATTCCAGCAGAGCATTGTAAGAAACTCATTGATGGTTATCGGAAGCGGTTGTTCGCAGTTATTTTGGCTAAAGGTTGTGCAACCAAGTATTAGGCTGAGGGTGCCAATACTTTTGTCTGGCCCATTTTTGGAGTTTTGTGTGAAATGATCAAGGATTTGATTTTAGCTTCATTCTCTTTTGTGTTTTTTCCTAGCAAGCAAATTAAATGTAGATAAAAATAGCACATAATTTGTGATTGCAATCATTTTCAGGAAGACACTGAGTATTATTTGACAGAATTGCAGGGGTGTCAATACTTTTGGCCACCACTGTAGCCTTGCTCTTCCCACTGCCCTGAAGTGGTGACATGTGGGGTAATAGTCCGGGGGGTTAGTAATGTGAGGCGTCAATAAGACACCCCTAATACAAATCCCAGAGTCAAATTGAAAATAAAACAGACACCCTGAAAAAAATTATTTTATTGAAATAAAGACACAGACTCTTTTATTATTCTTAATTATACCATACTTACAACATCACCTAATTCCCTGAAGCCCTCAATCTCCTGTAATAAAAGCAAAATAATGAACCAACAATATACCATACCTGTCCGTCTTTGTGTCCCAAGCCGTAATCCATATCTGGGGGATATACAGTTCACAACCAGGACCGTGCCAAGATGCGACCGTCTCGGTTGCAAACCACTGGTGAATGGAGAGATGCAGGGAGCAGAGCTTCAGTGACTAGCAATGACGTCGCTGATGCTGCGCTTCCGCACTGCCTGACCTGCGCTAAACTTTGGAGTGTGGGAAAATGCCAGGACACTGAGGGAACTACAGTACCGACCAAAAGTTTGGACACACCTTCTCATTTAAAGATTTTTCTGTATTTTCATGACTATGAAAATTGTACATTCACACTGAAGGCATCAAAACTATGAATTAACACATCTGGAATTATATACTTAACAAAAAAGTGTGTAACAACTGAAATTATGTCTTATATTCTAGGTTCTTCAAAGTAGCCACCTTTTGCTTTGATGACTGCTTTGCACACTCTTGGTATTCTCTTGATGAGCTTCAACAGGCAGTCATCGGAAATGGTCTTCCAACAATCTTGAAGGAGTTCCCAGAGATGCTTAGCACTTGTTGGCCCTTTTGCCTTCACTCTGCGGTCCAGCTCACCCCAAACCATCTCGATTGGGTTCAGGTCTGGTGACTGTTGAGGCCAGGTCATCTGGCGTAGCACCCCATCACTCTCGTTCTTGGTCAAATAGCCCTTACACAGCCTGGAGGTGTGTTTAGGGTCATTGTCCTGTTGAAAAATAAATGATGGTCCAACTAAACGCAAACCGGATAGAATAGCATGCCGCTGCAAGATGCTGTGGTAGCCATGCTGGTTCTGTATGCCTTCAATTTTGAATAAATCCCCATCAGTGTCACAAGGAGAAGCACCCCCACACCATCACACCTCCTCCTCCATGCTTCACGGTGGGAGCCAGGCATGTAGAGTCCTTCCGTTCACCTTTTCTGCGTTGCACAAAGACATGGTGGTTGGAGTCAAAGATCTCAAATTTGGACTCATCAGACCAAAGCACAGATTTCCACTGGTCTAATGTACATTCCCTGTGTTCTTTAGCCCAAACAAGTCTCTTCTGCTTGTTGCTTCTCCTTAGCAGTGGTTTCCTACTGCACAAAGTCTCCTATTAACAGTTGTTGTAGAGATGTGTCTGCTGCTAGAACTCTGTGAGGCATTGACCTGGTCTCTAATCTGAGCTGCTGTAAACCTGCGATTTCTGAGGCTGGTGACTTGGATAAACTTATCCTCAGAAGCAGAGGTGACTCTTGGTCTTCCTTTCCTGGGGCGGTCCTCATGTGAGCCAGTTTCTTTGTAGCGCTTGATGGTTTTTGCAACTGCACTTGGGGACACTTTCAAAGTTTTCCCAATTTTTTGGACTGATTGACCTTCATTTCTTAAAGTAATGATGGCCACTCGTTTTTCTTTACTTAGCTGCTTTTTTCTTGCCATAATACAAATTCTAACAGTCTATTCAGGAGGACTATCAGCTGTGTATCCACCAGACTTCTGCACAACACAACTGATGGTCCCAACCCCATTTATAAGGCCAGAAATCCCACTTATTAAACCTGACAGGGCACACCTATGAAGTGAAAACCATTCCCGGTGACTACCTCTTGAAGCTCATCAATAGAATGCCAAGAGTGTGCAAAGCAGTCATCAAAACAAAAGGTGGCTACTTTGAAGAACCTAGAATATAAGACATAATTTCAGTTGTTACACACTTTTTTTTAAGTATATAATTCCACATGTGTTAATTCATAATTTTGATGCCTTCAGTGTGAATGTACAATTTTCATAGCCATGAAAATACAGAAAAATCTTTAAATGACAAGGTGTGTCCAAACTTTTGGTCTGCACTGTATATATTGTAAACTCTCCGAAAGTGATGCCATATTAAAAACTGCACCCATCAAATACTTTAAAACTGTTGTCAGGAATAATGTTAACGCTTCACATGTTACACAGGAATTAGAGTATGTTTCCACAGTATTGGCAGCACTTTGAATGCAGCAGATACCCACTCAGTCCAAAGCGCTGCCGGCATTTGTATGCATGGTGATTCCGCATGTGGTCATTGAACACTTGCGGAATCACTGCATCCTGTACATAGTACAGTGCTATTTATCTTGTGGAGACTGAGCGTCGCATGTGCATATATGCAGGTCTGCCACCTGCGTCTTTGAACGCATAGTGGACATGGGATTTCATAAAATCCCATCCACTATGCTGTAACATCTGGCTGCTGTGGATTGGGCTGAATGTGGAAACAAACCCTTAATGCAAAGTAGAATGAAAAAAAAATACTTCTAAAATGTTGCTTTAGCTCCAATTTTTTCACATTTGCAAGACGTATCACAAAAAAGTGGACCCAATAGTTTGTTACTCACTATCTTTTCAGCACAGTAGTAGTTAAAAATTTCTGTTTGGAAAAATGACAGGGCTCAGAACAGATGGAGCAATATATGAGTTTTAGAACACAAATTGGCTGAAAAAGATTGCTGTCGACATGTCACATGTACAGGGCCCCTAAGGTGTCTAAACAGCAGATTAACCCACAAGTGACCCCATTTTGGAAACTTCGTCCCTCAAGGAATTTATCCACGAGTATAGCAAGAATTTTGAACTCAGAGGTTCCACACAGAGCTTGAAACATTAGGTTGTTATATTTGAATATATTGTCATTAGTGTTGAGAGCAATAGCTTGCTACTCGAGTTTGCATCGGGAGCTCCGCTATGCACCTAGCATCGCGGTTGCTTAAGTGACATTCTCGAGTCCTCACCCTGCATGCTTTGTAGCTGTTAGATACCCCAAAATCATGCAGGTATTGCCTGGCAACACTTGCATGTTTTTTTTGAGTGTCTAAGCAGCGCAAAACATGCAGGGTGAGGATTTGTGCCTGTGACTTGAGCGATAATCGATGCGTTGCTGAGTAGTGATGAGCAAATTTGTTTGAAAATCAACTGCCAAACATAAAATCGGCACAAATATGGCACAATCGGATTCGTGATTAGAAAGACGAGCAAAATTTTATAAAATCGGAAACATTCGGTAAAAAGTGCTTCAAAATATTTGCGTTGCCACTAAATTACTTTCAGCACTTTGGCTGCAACAGTTGTGGAGTATGGTGAGCGTGGGCCACGTGTTTGATGAGAATAGGAGGCTGGCCGAGCTCAGAGGAGCAGCGTGCGTGTAAACAGTAATTTTTTTCTTTTTTTCTAACTTTGTGTGCACATTGCGGCTAGCCAATTAGGGCACAGGAAACATCCACAATGTCCTGACACAACGGCTTTTGTCACTGGCTGCTGAAATCACATGTCCCTCTACATATAATGAGTGGACATCTTGCTTTAGCGTTATTTTGACACTGTAACAGCCCAGAGAGGATGCTACTCATGCTGGCACTGTTAGCAGCTAGATTTTAGCCATAACGCTCTCTGAGCCACGTTTAAAAGGCTCGCTGCTCAAGCTGCCATCCTGACTGAGTCCGCCAAGGCATCAGGCAAAAATGCTGTGGCACCCTGAATCACTTGTAAGGTGCTCTGAATAGTCTTGCGCGAGGCTTCCTCCTTTAACTTTAAGTCTCTAGTTGATATAGCCAGATCATCATTGATCTGACCATACATGTGAATGCCACCGCTGGTCTCAGGGCATCTGCCAACATCTCCCATGCCCCCTCAAGAAACGCGTCTGCCTTCTTATCTAGAGGGTCTTTTAGGGTCCCCAGGTCCTCAAAAGGACTCTGTAATCCAACTGATGCATGAGAGAGGTGCTGACCTTTTATATCTGTAGGTTTCCTGTCCCTGATGGTGCTGTCATGGGAGACCGAATAAAAAATTATTATTATTTTTTTTAATGTCGAGCTTTGCAGACAGTGGAATTTCACAGCCACTAAATAACAAGGTGAAATATGACATGGTGAATCATGGTAGCAAATGCCCCAAAACATTTTTTTTTTCATGCACAACAGCTCAAATCTTTGAAATTTGAAATTGTACCTCTGATTTTTCTATGAACGTGGCACATTTATCTTCTTTCTGTAACGGGCACAATAAAATTACTTTTTGCATCAAAATTCCATTTTTTGTGTGCGGTGAATCTTACCTCTCTACCTGATAAGGGGTAGGCTGTCGGCCTTCTACCCAGCCTGGTCAGAGATTACCAATAGTGACTGGGTGCATAGCCTGATATCATAAGGGCTGAAATTGGAAATTGCCATCCCGGTCATCCTCCTCAGAACAGGGAGCCCTGGAGGCTGAGGACATGGACCTATGGCATAAAGAGGTCCTGGTTAAGGTTCCTGGGCCGGCCATAGAGGGGTAGGGGATTTTACTCCCCCATCTTTCTGATTCGGATCCAGATGGCTTCTTCAGGACCATCATTAACCTTAAGGCTCTAAAAGGGTTTTTTGGTAGTGCACCACTTTAAGATGGAATCTATTGGATCAGCAATAAAGCTAATCTTTAAAAACTGTTTTATGGCGGTGTTGGCTATAAAAGATGTGTACTATCATGTGCCTATTCGCGCAGATCATCAGTGGTTCCTCAGGGTGGCAGTAGTCATGGGGGACTCGGTAAGGTATTTGCAGTTTAGGGCTCTCCCCTTTGGTCTTGCTGTGGCCCCATGTTTTTACAAAGGTAGTTGAAAACAACCTCCTGATTATTCCCTACCTGGACAATTTTCTTATTGTGGGACAGTCAGCAGATCATTGCTCGGCTCAGGTAGAGAGGACAATGTCCATTCTGGAAGGCTTGGGGTGGCTAATGAATATTAAAAAATCTTGGCTACAAACCTCAAAGGTGCAGCAGTTTTTGGGGCTCATTCTAGACTCAGACAGGAGTGTCGTCTGCCACCTAATAAATTGGTTCACCTTCGGCACCAAGTATTGAGAGCATCAAACAATCTCTCTATGTACCTTAGACTGGCTATGTCCCGTTGGGGTTACTAACCTCCTGCATCCCAGTGGTCCGGTGGGTGCAGTTCCATACAAGAACCTTACAATGGGACATGTTGGTTAATGATAGGGCCCTTAGGGGGTACCTGCGGGGACTGATGAACCTTGCCCCCTTCTTCTATTCACTCCCTGAGGTGGCGTTCCCTGGGAAAATCACATAACCTGAGTGATCACCATAGATGCTAGCCCAAAAGGTTGGGGGTCACATATGGGGGAGGTCGTAGTCCAGGGGCTATAGGGGCATCAGTTAGAGAGTTCATCTAATCTGAAGGAGCTGACGGCAGTGGAACTAGCGGTTAAGAGGCTCCTTATATACCTACAGGGACATCACATCAGGATCTTCTACAATAATCAGTTTGCGGTTGCCTACATCAGCCACCAGGGTGGAACTCAGACCAGACCCCTAATGGAAAAGGCAGAGCTGCTACTCCAAGTGGCAGAGGAACATTTTCTGTCTTTGACGGCTCTGCACATAAGAAGAAAGGACAACATCAGGGCAGAATTTTTGAGCCCCAAAATACTAAGGCAGGGAGAATGGATGCTGAAAAGTGCCATTTTTGACCCGATTCTGCAAATGTGGGGTCACCCAGACATAGACCTCTTTGCCACCAGGAAGAACAGAAAAGTGAGCCAGTTCTGACCCTTAATTTCCAAGTGTCAGCCCTGGGGGCTTTATTTAGCTGTGACATTGTGGGTAATTACTGGGTGGCCAGATTTATTAAAGCATCAAGTAGATCTAGGCCCATTTGTAAGGAAAGAGTTATGCAATGGGACTTGAACTTGGTTCTCACAGCTATGATGGATCATCCGTTTGAGCCTATTATCTCAGCTTCTGTAAAGGCGCTCTCTCTTAAGGTTAACTTTTTGGTCGCGTTAAAATTGGCTCAGAGGGTGAGTGATATCCAGGCTCTTTCTAGACTCCCTCCATATACACAGTTCCTGGATGACAGGGTGGTGCTTAGGCCACATCCAGCTTACTTGCCCAAAGTAGGATCCAAATTCCACAGGTCACAGGAAATAGTTCATCCTTCCTTCCTCCCCAATCCTACTAACCAGAAAGAAAGGAAGCTTCATACTCTAGACGTTAGGAGGTGTCTGTAACAGTATTCACTAATCCTAATACTTGGAAGAAGGATAAATCCTTATTTATGTCCTTCGAGGGGGCCAGGAAGGGTCTTAGGGTTTCAAAAGTACTTTGGTTAGGTGGATAAGGGAGGCTATGTTATTAGCAAATACATCGAGTGGCAGACTGGCACCGGAGGGTCCATGGCCGCATTCCATTCGAGCCATGGCAACCTCATAGGCTGAGAGGTCGGTGGTCTCAAATGACCACATATGGAAGGCAGCTACATGGTCTTCTCCTTCCACCTTTTATAATCATTATAGGTTGGATATGGGTGCCTCCTCTGATCTTACCTTTGGTATAAGGGTTCTGCAGGATGTGGTCACTCCCTAAGGAAATTCTTACCTCTCTGTAATTCTCACGTTGTGCTGTCATGGGAGACCGAATAAAGTCTTAGTTACTGTCTGGTAACAAAATTTTTTGTAGCCCACAACAGCACCTTTAGATTCCCTTCCTTCACGTGTGGGTTTGCAATTTCTGACTCTTGTAAGTTTTCATGTGTGTGAAATTGTTGGGTGTTACCGTATTGTATATACACACATAGTCAAAATTGCTGATACCCCTCGTTTAATGACCGAAAAACCCACAATGGTCACAGAAATAACTTGAATCTGACAAAAGTAATAATAAATCAAACAATCTATGAAAATGAACAAATGAAAGTCAGACATTGCTTTTCAACCATACGTTCACAGAATTTAAAAAAAAAAAAAAAAACTCATGAAATAGGCCTGGACAGAATGATGGTACCGTTAACTTAATATTTTGTTGTAAAACCTTTTGAGGCAATCACTGCAATCAAACAATTCCTGTAACTGTCAATGAGACTTCTGCACCTTTCGACGGTTATTTTGGCCCACTCCTCAAGAGCTAACTGCTCCAGTTGTCTCGTATTTGAAGCTTGCCTTTCCAGACGGCATGTTTCAGCTCTTTCCAAAGAAGCTCAATAGGATTTAGGTCAGGGCTCATAGAAGGCCACTTCAGAATAGTCCAATGTTTTCCTTTTAGCCATTCTTGGATGTTTTTAGCTGTGTGTTTTGGGTCATTATCCTGTGGCAAGACCCATGACCTGCGACTGAGACCAAGCTTTCTGACATTGGGCAGCACATTTCTCTACAGAATCCCTTGATAGTCTTGAGATTTCATTGTACCCTGCACAGATTCCAGACACCCTGTGCCAAATGCAGCAAAGCAGGCCCAGAACATAACAGAGCCTCCTCCATGTTTCACAGTGGGAACAGTGTTCTTTTCTTGATATGATTCATTTATCCATCTGTGAACATAGAGCTGATGTGCCTTGCCAAAAAGTTCAATTATTGTCTCATCTGTCCATAGAACATTCTTTCAGAAGCTTTGTGGCTTGTCAACATGTAGGTTGGCAAATTCCAGTCTGGCTTTTTTATGATTTTTTTTTCAACAATGGTGTCCTCCTTGGTCGTCTCCCATGAAGTCCATTTTGGCTCATACAATGACAGATAGAGAAAAAAACAGGTGGTATCAGCTTACCCCAATGTTCACCGAGATATACACCATGACTTCACTCCTCGCATGGATGTGGCAGAGCAACCAGAATAGAGGAAAAAAAGAAAAATATCCAGCGTAGAATGAAGATGGTTAAAAAAAACTTTTAATAGAAATGATTAAAAATAAAACAGCAATATCCAAGCAGTACAGATCCACAAATGTACGATAGAGCGATCAACGCGTTTCGACGTTAGTCTTTCTCAAGATCTCAAAGACTAACGAGAAACTTGAGAAAGACTAACGTCGAAATGCGTTGATAGCTCTATCGTACATTTGTGGATCTGTAGTGCTTGGATATTGCTATTTTATTTTTAATCATTTCTATTAAAAGTTTTTTTTAACCATCTTCATTCTACGCTGGATATTTTTCTTTTTTTCATACAATGACAGATGGTACGATCTGACAATGATGTTCTTTGAGCTTGAAGTTCACCTTTAAACTGTTTAGAAGCTCTTTTGTTACCATTCATATTATCCGTCTCTTTGATTTGTGATCAATTTTCCTCCTGCTGCCACATCCAAGGAGGTTGGCTACAGTCCCATGGAGCTTAAATTTCTGAATAATATGTTCAACTGTAGTCACAGGAACATCAAGCTGCTTGGAAATGGTCTTATAACTTTTACCTTTAACATGTTTGTCTATAATTTTCTTTCTAATCTCTTGAGACAACTCTTTCCTTTGCTTCATCTGGCCCATGTTGAGTGTGATATACACCATATCACTAAACAGCACATTGAGTATCTGTAGCCCTCTATGCAGGCCCACTCACTGATTCCAAGATTGTAGACACCTGTGATGCTTATTAGTGGACACACCTTGATTTAGCATGTCTCTCTTGTCACATTATTTTCAGGGGTACCATCATTTCTGTCCAGGCCTTTTTCATGAGTTTTATTTTTTTAATTCTGTGGAAGCATGGTTGAAAAGCGATGCCTGACTTTCATTTGTTCATTTTCATAGATTTTTGATTTATTATTACTTTAGTCAGATTCAAGTTATTTCTGTGACCATTTGTATATTTTTCTGTCATTAAACAAGGGGTACCAACAATTTTGACCACATGTGTATTTCTGCCATTAACCATGGTCCTCTCAGGCTCTGTAATCCAACTGACAACTGATGCATGGGAGAGGGGCCGCCCTTTTATATCTGTAGGTTTCCTGTCCCTGAAGGGCGGATCCCCTCTCTCGTAGTGCTGTCATGGGCTCCGAAAAAAAATGTTTCTTTTGCAAAACTTGATACAGCCCGCCATATCCAACGTTCTAATTTTTTGGCAGTGATATGAAGCTGTCTCCTGACCTCAAGCACATAAAAAAAATTCTGTTACTAATCGTGATACAACCCGCCATATCACACATTGTAATTTTGTTGCGGTGATATGAAGCTGTCTTAAAACCTCATACATAATAAAAAATAAATTTTTTCTGTTGCTAACCATGATACAGCCTGCCATAACAGACACAGTTTTGGTCAACAACCCCCAGAGCCCTTCCTCCTAACTGCCCTGCCCTCTTCCTCCAAAACTAACTTCTCCAACATTACAGAAGATCGACTCTCCACTCTACTCTCAAGATCACATTTCACTTCCTGTGTACTTGATTTAATCCCATCCCACTTCATCCCAAACCTCACCACAGTCTTCATCCCAATCCTAACCCATCTCTTCAACCTATCACTAACAACTGGTGTTTTCCCCTCAAGCTTTAAACATGCCTCAATCACACCTATCCTCAAAAAGCCCTCTCTTGACCCATCCTCTGTATCTAGCTATCGCCCTATATCACTTCTCCCCTATGCCTCAAAATTACTGGAACAACACGTCCATCTTGAACTGTCCTCCCACCTCTCTTTTTGCTCTCTCCTCGACCACTTACAATCTGGCTTCCGGCCACACCACTCCACTGAAACTGCCCTAACTAAGGTCACCAATGACCTATTAACTGCCAAGGCCATGCGACACTACTCTGTCCTTCTCCTCCTGGACCTGTCCTCTGCCTTTGACACAGTGGACCATTCCCTATTACTACAGACCCTCTCATCTCTTGGTATCATAGACTTGGCCCTATCTTGGATCGCGTCATACCTAACAGACTGGACATTCAGCGTCTCACACTCGCACACCACCTCCTCACCACGCCCCCTATCTGTCAGAGTCCCGCAAGGTTCAATCCTAGGGCCCCTGCTCTTCTCCATTTACACCTTCGGCCTTGGACAGCTCATAGACGCTCATGGCGTTGATTATCACTTCTATGCTGATGACACACAGATCTACATCTCTGGACCAGATATCACCTCCCTACTAAACAGAATCCCTCAATGTATGTCCGTTATTTTATCCTTCTTCTCCGCTAGATTCCT